>JAWMRA010000162.1:5356567-5428440 GCA_035584735.1 Pseudotriccus pelzelni | reverse complement strand
GACCTCTGCGGGTCACAGTTCAGCCAGCTACATAATGGGATGAATAGTGTGAATTGTGCACACAAGCTGTATTAATGGGGGAGCAGAACGAGCTGCAGTCCCATTGACGATAACGCATAAAAGCCATGTTTGTAATAGCAGGCACACACACTTACTGAATGTTGACAACTTCATTTTAATCCGTTAATAAAAAAATGTGTGTCCTAGTTAAGCTGTGGCAGTGATTTGCTGCCTACAATAGGGATTCCTAGTATGCCATTTCTATCATTTTCACACTTTAATGCAGAACTGGGTGTGAATGATCCCCTCTGTGATCACTGAATTTTTAAGATAGCTATGCTAGAAAGACTTTAAGTAAGAAAAAAACATGGGAATTGTGTCATTTTCTTAGGTGAAGTTGGCTAGCCGGAGAAATTTCTATAGCCTTATCATTTGTATTATGAAATCTGCTCTCCTGCATTTGCCTAATTAATTTTAAAAGCGTATAACCTCAGCATTTAGCTATCTGGTCAAGCCACCAGTGCCTCTCGTCAGGTTACAAATATCTGCTGTTTTGAAATGCTTTATCGTGACCCTGGCAAGGATGGTGTATTTCTTAATATTTCCAGGAGATACTTCTCTTTGTTTGAGTCCCATACGTGTATGTTTGTTAGAGCCTTCATGTTCCAGAAAGGTGATTGGCACATCCTTCTCTAGAAGTAGCCAACAATGTACTGTGTATAATCTTACAATCTGCTGAAATGTACTGCATTCTTATTGCTGTCTGTTGAATCATTTTATTAGGCTTCATCAGAACAAGAGAAGGATCAAGAATCAGCAGACCAGAAAAACTTCCCCGAACACCCTGCAGCGGGAGAGACAAAACAACCCGTGCAAGGCCCTCCACCTCTTTTACCAGAGGCACCTCGGACACTGCCTCTGGAAAAGACAGACCTGGCAGAAAACAGCACCAACAGTGAGAGAGCCAAGGAGGAGGCTCAGCACTCCTCCTCTTTCCCAAGTATATCTGTGCCCCCAGAAGAAGACACCGTGCTGGATGCCACCGTCACGAAGCGATTGCACCCCCCAGCAGATGCCCCGGAAGACACAAAGCCCGAACAAAGACTACACAAAGCTTTTCCTGACAGCTTGGAAAGCGAACCTCCAGAAATGCCCTTCACGGCTTTCCCGGTCCACCTGCCCCCCCAGAGCGACATGGAAGATGAGAAATTGCCAGAGATGGCCGATTACATTGCAAACTGCACGGTGAAAGTGGACCAGCTGGGAAACGAGGATATCCACAATGCACTAAAGCAAGCGCCCAAAGTACTGGTGGTGCAGAACTTCGACATGTTCAAGGAGAAGGAGCTGCCTGGGTCCATGAATGATGACTCCACTTTCGGTTACACACCACTGCTGTACTCCAAGGGTAATCCAGGCATCATGTCACCCCTGGCAAAGAAGAAGCTGCTGTCGCAGGTCAGCGGGGCAGCGCTGTCGTGTAGCTATCCTTACGGTTCTCCTCCACCTTTGATCAGCAAAAAGAAACTCAACAGCAGAGATGAACTGTCCTCAGGCATATCGCAAGGTCCCCATGCCCCTAATGCTGATCCTGTAGCAATTAATAGGCCTTCAGTCATACAACATGTACAGAGTTTTAAAACCAAGGAGGAAAGGAAATCAATTAATGATGTTTTTAAACATGACATGCTAGGTAAACCAGATCCTCAGCGCTGTGATTTTTCAAAACATCACCTCAGTTCTCTTGCCGAATCATACGTACCGAAGTCAGATATCCAGAACTGCAAAGATAAAATGAGTGAGAAAAGGGCACTGCAGCACTCCCATGTGCCCACTTTCTTGGCAGATTTTTATTCATCACCTCATCTGCACAGCCTTTATAGGCACACAGAGCACCACCTTAATAATGAACAGACATCAAAGTACCTCCCCCGGGACATGTTCAGAGAGTCTGAAAATATTTCTACTTTTACTCAACACAAACACCAAGAAAAACTAAATCTAAATTATCGCTCATCTTTGCATCAGCAAGAAAAAAAGACAACAGTGGAGGCCTCTTCAGATGATCAGCCAACAGATTTGAGTCTTCCAAAGAGCATACACAAACAGACTGCAAAGGCTCTGGGCTCCAGCCTCCCTCATTCATCCATGGCCCAGCAAGAGTGCAAAGGTATCTCCGGGTTCCAGGCTGCGAGCAGCCAGGCGGTGAGCCTAGACTGTAACCCCAAAGCTTGCCGCGTGTCCCCCATGGCCATGACAGCCCCGAAGAAACACAGCGAGTTGCTCCATAGGTCTGGCAAGCAGCAGGCCCAGAGGCTGGAGAACCTGAGGAAGATGGAGGGGATGGTGCATCCCGTCATCAGCCGCAGAACAAGCCCACAAAACGTGGGGGCTGCCCGGCCTTTGAAACGGAGCCTGGAGGATTTGGACAAGGTCATTTCTGAAAAAAAAATCCGAGCTGTCTCTCCTCTGCACTTACCAAAGGAGACCCCAGCAAAAGACAAGGTTCCCGACCCAGAGGGGGAAGGCAGCAAGCCGGTGCATGGCCTCCATTCTGGCAGCATGCTGGAAAGCCACAAATTTCCCCTCTCAGCCCCCATCTTCCCAGGCTTGTATCCGGGAAGCCTGTGCACAGGGCTGAACAATCGCCTCCCACCCGGGTATTCTCATCCCCTGCAGTACTTGAAAAACCAGACCGTGCTCTCCCCACTAATGCAGCCTTTGGCTCTTCACTCCTTCATGGTGCAGAGACAATTCCTCACATCCCCAGCAAACTCCCAGCAACTGTACAGACACTTAGCTGCAGCAACACCTGTAGGAAGTTCCTACGGTGACCTTTTGCATAACAGCATTTATCCTTTAGCTGCTATAAACCCTCAAGCCGCGTTCCCACCTTCCCAGCTATCCTCTGTACATCCCAGCACAAAACTGTAAACCCCCTCACTCACAAGAAGAGGTCTGAGGAGAAAAGTTCATTTAGCGACATTCCTCCCCCTGTGACGATGTCTCGCAGATTTAGCGATCTGTATTTTTGTCAACCAGGATGCAGTCATATCCCGCCAAGAGGAGCGCTTCGGAGTTTGGTGGAGACAGGACTGCTTCTTTAATTCTGGCTCCCACATCAGCGTCCCCCCACCCCTTATCCCTGCCCCCACAAAAAAGAAAACCAAACAGAGGAAAAAAAACAAACAAGGAAAAAAAACAAACAAGAAAAAAAAGAACAAAAAAGAAAAACTGAAAAAAAAAAAAAAGGAAAGAAAAAAATCATTAAATTTTGCATATATGTTTTCTGAAAGGACTTGAACGTGGTAAGAGCAGATGTTCAAAGGGAGCCGTGGAAACGGAGGCCCAGTCCTGAGCTCACTGAAACCCCGGTGAGGGCTGCATTTGCCTTTCACTGAGCCAAGGACCAGAGGCTGTGCATTGTTGCCAATGAGTCAAGGACTTGAGGTGAACCTGGAAAGGAAAAGCGGGATGAGAATCTGTACAATCAGTGGATGTGCTTTTTGGGGTAACTTTTCCTGACTTTTAAAGATTCAATCAATGCAATGTATAGTAAAACGGCAATAGATTTTTTCATTTTAACACTATTAGAACGGAAGGGTAAACACTGTTTAATTTGACTGTACATATCCACTTCGTAAACTACCAGTGTCACATTTGGTCACAATAATTTATATAGTTTCGTTTGTCCAGTATATTCTGTGCTCTTTATGTTTGTTTTTTTGTTTTGGGTTCTTTTTTTTTTTTAAATTAAACAGTATCATTTTATCTGCAACTTTTTTAAAGGCTGTGGCTGTCCTAATTTTTTTTTTTTTTAATTATGTGTTTGTAATTTTTCCAGTTTCTTTATACTTTTGAGCAGCATTTTTGTTTCGTTTTTGTGGTAATGTTTACTGTTTACAAACTGAAGCAACTGGCTCAGATTAATCTTAATGGTTATAAACATACTGTAGGTGACGTTATGGTGCAAGGATGCGAACAAGGTTCCTTTCCCCACGGCCCACCCCTGCGAGGTGCTGAGCACCTCTCGCCCTCCTCCCGTTGTTGCGATGGCTCCCACGCCGCTCCTCCCCTCCCACCGAGCTTTGCTTTCCTGTATCGTGGTCCGTGAATTTGTCAAGCATTATACTTAACCTTACCTAGGCTGTGAAACCCTCCTGCCTACCAGAGAAACGGTCTAGAAAACAAAACCTCCCTGGCACAAGCTTCTGGATGACAAAGGAGTGCAGAAAACGGATTTGTGGTGTGCGAGAATGTCGAGAATTTCAGAAATTGTGAGAGGAGCCAGTGCGGATTTGAATCGGAGGCGTATGGGTTGGGTCCTGTGCCTCACGAGCAGGTTGGGCTGGGTAGGATGGGTAGGGGGTTCCATGCAGTGGTCAGGATGGTCTTTCCACACTCCCACAAGGATCTCAGCCTCTCCCTGGGCATCCTTCCACTGGGGGAAAGCCCAGGCATGGAGGGGCTGGGTTTTCCTGATGGAAGAGCTTCCAATGGATGTATATTCACTTTGCGGGACGTCACCACCACGCAGCTGAGCACAGACATCAGTAAAGCAAAGTGTGACTTGGAGGCTTTATACAATGTGAAAATTGGTTGTGATTCAAACCATCTCAGTTACTGTTCAAAGACAGCGTAATCGATACAAAAAGTAAAATGGAAACTACTAAGAAACACTTTGCATGCTAGGCATGTCGTTAAATTTTCCCGTGATATGAAGCCAAATACAATATATAATGTATCATACTTAATATCCAAAGGTGGAAACCAGAATAATATACTTGTCTACTGTTAAAGATCCAGCTTCTTCAATTAAATACTTTATATTCCTGTGGTAAAACTATATTCAATTGATTGATAAACAGACTAGTAGAACTTACAACGTGGATGTGCCAGTGCAGAGCATCCTGCTGCTCCACAGGTAGTACAGGAAACAGAACCACAGGCTCATCCAGGCAGAGGCCACAGGGTGGAGGACATCTCTAGTAAAGTTGCACTAGATCTGAACCAAGTAAGAATCAGGGGTTTGGGGATGGGGGGGAGGAGGGCAGGGGGAAAGGGGGAGAGAATATAAAAAAAATCTACAGCAAATGCAAACAGAAGCTTGTCGTGTGTTTGGCAAAGCAAATGCTTCTCCTTGTTTTGGTTAAGTTATGTGTCCTGGAGTTGTGCATTTGTTTATGCGAAGTGTCTGGTGTCCCTTTTGGTTACGTCCCGTTGGATTTTGCTGGTAGCCTTTTTGGAGCTGTGCTGGGGCAACACAGGGCTGGGGGACAGGGAGAGGGGAGGAAGGCTCCTCGCTTGCCCCACGAGGAGATGGGCCACTGTTGGCTGGGGAAGCTCATAATATACTGGGCAAAACGTCAGGGCAAAGGAAAATAAATGGTAGCATAAACCCCCAACAGAAGCGGTGCATTATTTGTTTTAGAACTCCTAACAGAAATCTTGGAAATCTTTCAACAGACTATTGAATTCTCCATTGGCTGAAAAGTCTTTTTTTTTTCCTTGATGTCTTAAATGGGGCTTTGTTTGCATTGTTTGAGTTCAAGGGGCCTTATTATTGAATGAAATTGCACAAGCCTTTCTTTGTGCAATCAGACCATTGTTATTGGTAGGTTTGTAAAGGAAACTGCGGAATCTAATTGGCAATAGAGTCATAAATCTACTTACTAGTAGCCAGTTCCAAGAAATGTTGCAATTCAAACGCACTATGTCCAGGATGCATTAGGGATGTCGAAGGTTGTGAGATCCAAAGGAAAAGGCCCAGCAGCAAGCGGCTCATGCGTAGCTTCTGGCCATGCTCTGAGCGGAGCTTCGCGAAGCACGTGGGAAGTAGGGCCCGATTCCCTATGAGTGCAGTCCGTACCCCTGGGCAGGCTGAGCGGGAGCAGGCCGGCGGTTTTCGGCAGGTCTGTCGCGGCTGTGAGCTGGCCCGGTGTAAGAAGCTCACCGGGGGGGGGGTCAGTGCCTGGGGTGTCGTTTGTCCCAGCTGCAGAGAATTGGCTTGGCGGCCGCTGGAGCTAGAGCAGGAGGCAAGTGTTGTGCCGCCTCTGCCAGCACCTTTGCCCCGTTTGGGGGGACCTGGGGCTGCCACCTCCAGAGGCACCTCTGGGGCCCCTCACCCTCCTCGCCTGCTCTCTCCCTTTGCGGTGGTCAGTGAGGCCGCACCTGGGTTTTGGTGATTTTGGTGAGCAGTGGGACTGCCTGCGCTGGTGTGAGGCAGGCGGCATTGGCAGCGCCGCCGTGGGTGCTGCCGGCGGTGTTTGCTGTACACGTGGTTGATATTTCGCTCGTTCTCTTCCTCCTCCTCCTCCTCCTCCCCTCTCCCCCCAGCCCCGCAGTTTTAAATATGTTCTAATAATGGCAGCATAATCTACTAGCTGTTTATACTTTTTTAACTTTCTTTTGTTGTAAATATTGTATACTTTTTGTGATTCAAGTTATGTAGCCTATATGCTCTGTAAGGTGATGATTTGTATATACAAAAATGGCCCAGTAATATTATATAGTTTCCCATTTAAAAGGTTATTGAGTAACCTTTGCGTTAGTTTAAACACTACCAGAAATAAAGCTGAGCCAACTATAAACACTCAATTTTTGTATGTTTTCCAAATTGTACTTATTAATGCTTTTGATACTGTATTATGTGCCAATAGTTTCCCAATCACATAGCAGGCAAAAGATATTTTGTACTTTTTGATCCACTGTAATATTTAATAAAAAATGTTACTATCTGTTCCCTTTTGTGTTTGATTAATAATTCTGTAAACAGCCCTTATCGCAATGGATTACATATTATCCCATCTGACCTTTCAGCCCTCTTATATTGGCTTTTCTAGAGACGGTATCTCCTCCTGCAAATGATTAGATTAAAGAAATGGAAGTTTGCAATTTCCTAAAGGAGGAAGAGACAAGATCTTCAGTCAGTGCCCCTTCTATTTTTGCAGTGTGCCTACATTAAAGTGTGGCTGTGATCAGGCTGACTGTAGGAATAGCTTTTGAGGGCTTAACATCCATGCTTAGCCATTGGCTCCACTACCAAATTTGCTCTGCATCTCAGAGCAGGATTTTTTCCACCAGTACTGCAGGATTGAGCTGGGATCTGAAAGTCACCCCCACTTCTTCCCAGCTCAGCCATGGGTAAGATACTGGAGTCTGATGCTAACTAGCAATTTTGCTGATGATGCTAAATAATTACCAAATAAACTTAATTTTTACTGTATTCCTTGACAGGTACAAAAAGCACCCATAAATCTGGGGGCCCTTTGCATTAGCACAGCAAATGCTGTTGCAGTCCTGGTCTTCACAGATGGGAAAATCATTTGGGTGACTGTGGGTCAGGACTGGGTACTGCCCTTGGCCAGCACAGTTTAGCAGTGGGACAGGCATCCACTAATCCCCCATTGTGGGTTAAGTTCGTGGTCCTGGGGCAGGTGTGCAGCAGAGAAGCCTCCCCTATCCCTGAGAATCGAGAAGCTGAGAGCATGGATGGTCCTGGAGGCTGTACAGTATGCACTGTGTATGACCAGGCAAAATAAACCTTCCTCTGGTTTTACCTGCTGCATGTTCAGTTCCGTTGATCTTGTTTGTTCTTGTGAGAAACAGTAAATAATTATGCCACACAAGAAGCTATGGGAGAAGATGTGACCATCTAGCAAACCTTTTGCCCCATCCACTTCTGTCTTTGCCGAGGTGAGGTGTTTTCTTCTGTTCATGTTGAAAATGCTGTCGGCTGGTGAACATCTGAAGGCAGTGGGCAAATGCGGACACACGTGGATGCCAGCATTTACAGGAGATGCAGAGATAGCCAAGGTAACTTGATTTTCAACACTGCTTGCTTCCTTGCTTCCCAGTCTGGAGTTTGAGTTGTCCAGTGATCTCAGAGGGGACGAGGGATGCTGTGCTGCTGGCTTGCTGGGGACAAGGGGTTTGTTCACCTTGTGACACCAGTTTTTCAATTTAACTGCCAGCAGCAGTTTCAAGGTGGCTGAAGCAAAGCAGAAATGCACAATGTGGTGTTGCTGGCTGGAGTTCGGTTCTCCTGGCTGAGGACTCTTGGTTCTGTCTCTTGCTGTCTCACCATTCTGCAGTTACAGAGCAGTGTCCTGTGCTGGGCTCCTGTGCAGGAGGAATAGGAGCACTGATTCCCGATTCCTGTTGTTTCTGGGCCGTGGCAGCTGTGTGCCTGCTGCACACATTCCTTGAGGAACCTTCACAAGCCTGGCACAAGCAGGCAGGGCACAGAGGGCTGAAAGTGGATGGAGGTTCTGCAGCAGGATCCCCCTGCCCTGAATGGATCTTGTGGGGTGTGGCTCAGGAGCAGCTGCATCACCTGGCAGTGTTTTGGGGCCAATTGCAACCCCCTGGTGATGCCAACCTGTTGGAAATAGGGCCCTTTTTGTCTCTCTCTACCTCACCAGTGATGTCTCTGCACCAGAATATTTCAGGAACATTTTTTAGGAAAGTTGCTGCTGCTGAAAGGAGCTGATCACGCACAGACATCACTGGTAATCCTCACTGGCACAGTAATTGCTCTGGGAAATGCAGCTCTCGCCCACAGGCTTTCCAGGAATATCAGTCAGACACCTTTTGCTCTTCCCAAAGCAAAACCAACAGAGCCTGTATGTTTGCCTTTCCTGATTTGGGCACGCTCACAGCTGAGATGCTATGGGTACATATTGCCTCTGCAGATTAAGAGAAACATGGCAGGGCTGGATGGCCTTGAGAAAAGCAAAAGGAGTGTTCCCCAAAGCATCCCCAGCCTCCCTCGTGTGTGCCTGGACCTGTGGCTGCTGGAGGTTTGCATTCCTGCAGGAGAAGGCCATTGCTGTGGCCAGGCAGTGTCCCCTCCTGCCCCCTGCACAGGGGGCACGTGTCCAGCAAGCAGGCAGGGACACGAAGGCTGCCGGATACAGCTTAATCTGTGCTTTCATTTAGCTTTTCAATTTATCCTTTATGATTAAAAAAAGGGTATTCACGATGTCAGATGCTCCATCTAGTGCTCACCTGGGGAATGAGCCCCCCGGGTCACAGGCCAAGCCTTGAGTGGGGGGTCCCCTGTCCTGGTGGATGGGGCACTGGGGATGGGACCCTCCACGAGGGCTGCCAGGCTGGGGTGCAGAGGATAAACGTGCCCAAAACCGGGTTGGACAAATTCATGAAAACTTTTGTGGCTGCTGAAAAAACAGGGGGTTTCGTACCTGAAAAAAACCGGTAGAATGCCTCGTTCAGGTGACCCGCAAGTGTGGTGGCAGCTGTGAGGATCTCCCCGTGCTCACCAGGGTGAGGGGCCAGCACACGTGCCTTGTCCTTGGGCGCTGCACCGTGCTCCTTGGCTCCGACACCACGGCACAGGCACGAAAATCCTGGTAACTCCCTCTTCCTGCTGTTGCTGCTCCTAACAGAGCTGCTTGATGTCGGTGATGAGCATCAGAGCATTTAACAAACTGTCCTGTATGTGGGGCGCTGCACTCCTGGGGAAGGAGGTGCTGAGGGAGCCCAGCCTGTGGGGGGCTACTCTAAGAAAGGAAGAAAGAGGAGCAAAAACCACAGAACTTGCAAACATTCCCCAGTTTGCTCTGAAATTTAGTCAGGAAAAGAAAAGATCGCCCACCCCACCCATTGCTGAGGCTGTCCCAAATGCCCTCCTCTGCCACAGGCCCTGCCGCAAGGCAGCACTGCGTGTGAAGTGACCGCGTGAGGTGACACGAAGCCGTCAGTCAACGCTCTGCCATGAGGCGACGCCATGCCGAGGCCTTGCCGTGAGAGAATGTCATGAGATGATGCCGTGCGGTGAGGGACGGGCATGCCATGAGGGTGATACTGTGAGGGGCTTTCATGCCTGCCTTGCCATGAGGTGATCCTGTGAGGTGCTGCCGTGCTGTGACGCCATGCCATGAGGGGCTGCCTTGCCGTGAGGTGATCCTGTGAGGTGCTGCCACGCCGTGAAGGGGTGCTGTGAGGCAGTGCCATGCCATGAGGTGATGCCAGGTTGTGATGCAACGCCGCAAAACTTCCCGTCTTGCACAAGCCGGTAAGAGCTGCTCTTTGGCCACTTTGGCGCCAAAAATGTTTGTTTGTTGAAGCAGGCATCTCCTGATGCCCAGGGGCTTGGGCACACCACAAATGCCGCCTCATGCTGGGAGACACCAGAGGGGTGAGCAACAACCCCAGTTTATTTTGGGGCCACCATATTGGGGTGTAGGAGCTGCCGTGCCAGTAGGCAATGCCATTTCCCTTCCATGAGGCAGGCGCCATGCCGGGGCTGAGCTGTATGAGTGGGAGCGGGAGGCAAAGGTGGGAGGCGGCCATGCTGTGCTCCCAGCACACACCCCAAGTACTAAAGGGTAGTCGAAGGACACTGTGGGATCCCACGCCACAAAGATGAAACTATTGCACCTCTCTCGTTCTGTGAATGGTTCATGGATACACCTAAACACAATTTGACTGAATTTACAGGCAGCCCAGGTGTGTGTAAGCAGGGGTGCAGTGGTTATCTGCAGTGCTAAGGTGCTGGCTGGTGTTGCTCAGAGCAGAATTCTTCTCTTGTAACCTATACATGATGTGTGCACACAGTTTGGTTTAGGCATTGCTGGTCTGGGGTGGAAAGCCTAGCAAGTGCTAAATCCCTCGACTGCCCTGCACATCGGTGTCTACACCCCACTCAACTCCCACTAGAACGGCTGAGCCCTTGGCATGAGCAGAATGTGTGTTCACACAAGCAGGTGACGGCCATGTGGCTCTTCTGGGCTGGTACCCTACGCCGTCCCCCTCACTCTCCAGTATCAATGGAGGGAATTATTTAGCTGCTGGCAAAGGAGGCGCACACGGGTGCCTCATCTCCCCAACACTGTCTCACACACCTCTGCTCAAACCCTCCATCCTCTGCAGGGACCACAGGGCTCTCCCTCTCCTCTCACAGCGCTCCCTCGTGTTTTCTGGCAATGCTTTTATCTGCAAGCTCCCCAAAAAACAGCCAGGCAAAGCAAGCTTTCCCCCTCTGCCCCCTGCCAGTGTCTGTGGAGCTCTCAAATAAGGAATAAAGCCATTTGTTTCTAATTATATTTGGCAGCCACTCAGAGAATTTAGGACTAAAGCATGCAATTTTTTTTTTTGCTCCTGATTAAAGCACTTGACCTCATAAGCAAAAAGCAAAGATTTCAACACACCCCCACAAGTAGGCTAGTAACAAACTGCAGAGAAAAGACCAAAAAAGAAAACCCCCTTTGCTCTAGATACACAAAATAATTCATTATGAAACAAAAGGCAGAATATTTAGTGCATCGCCCAAGCTCGCCTAGGGCTCAGCTAACTGCCCAATTACTGCTTTTAGAGCTCTTACTCAGAGCACAGGCGCACACAGAGAAGGCCCACATGCCCCATTGAGCCCACGGCGTGCACGTGGCCAAGACCCATTTGCTGCCTGTGGGAAGAAAGCATCTTTCATGGGACAGCGCCAGCCTGCCGGGCCCCTGTGCCTGGGATGGCTGGGATGAGGACTAGTGACAGTGAGTACGTGAGTAGTGGTCATCCTCTTTTTTCCCCTGTATTCCCAGGCTGAAATAGATTTTACCCACTGGGCGCAGCATCCTTGGTGCCTAATTTCAAGGAGCGGATGCCCTGGGGTGCCCTGGACAGGCTGGGGGCTGCAGACCCTCCTTCCTGCCTTCAACCCAGCAGCATCCAGCTCCCGTGTTTGCTATTTTCCCTGTCTTTAATGCAAAGCAAGGATGTGTCGCAACTGCAGAAGAGTCAGTTGGCTCCCAACCAAGAGAAATAGCAATGATCTTGATGGCATCCTTTAAAATAGCAGAGAAACCAGCTCAAACAGAAATTAACTACCCTGTGAGGTTCCGTGGTCCATAAAATACTTCCCCCGGCTCCGTGGTTTTAAAATAACATGAAAGAAATAGTTTCCATAAAAACTAGTTAACTAGCATACAGATTTTTTTTTTGGTCGTAATTCTGAGAGTCATACCCAAACAAAATAGTTATACAAGCATTAAATTATACATTAAAGAAGGCTGATAAAGACAGTGGATTATAGAGCTACCATATAAGATTTCAGATATACAGATAACAGCATTATTAACATTTCTATTAAAGGTGACCTACAAAAAGGGACAAAAATAATCTCTGATGCTTCTGATTTCTTATGATGCAGGAGAAATGGCTCCAGCTCAACTGCCACCTAATCCCTGTTATCATCCCAGTCTGCTTCCCAACCCCATCCTCTCCCCCCCCCCAAATTAATGGAGAGAAGAGGGTCGCTTTCTTCTGGGACAGAAAATATCCAGGCTAATGTTCTCTGTTTTACCTGTGAAACTTCTTTGGAGGGCATAAAATAGTTGTTTTTCTCAGTGCTTACCTGAAACATTGAGTGGTGAATTTTTAGCAAAAATTCTCTCTGCCTGACGGGTACCAGGGGTTTGACCACATGAGCAAAGACAACAATGGGCAGAGGTGGCTGCAGCAGGGCTGGGGTGCGTGGCTTCTTATGGAGGGCTTATTCTGCATCTTCCCTGCAGTGGTTCTTCCTCTGGCGGTTCCCCAGTGCCCCTGAGGTTGTTCCTGTGCTTCAGCTCTCCCTGGGGTGGGGGCACCACCTGCCTCACCCCTCCATCCCCCTGCAGGGTTTCATAGTGCCTGTGGGCAATAAGAAATATATAATTATGAACATATATAATTAAATGTTAAATACATGTTTATACAGAGAAACATATAAATACAAGTAATAAATATATCAAAATAATTTATATAGATGTATATACTTGTTTGGATAATGTATTTTTTCTCTATAGGTTTATATACTTATATTTATATAAATATATACACTTTCATTGTATAAATACATAATGTAAATATATAATTACCTCTGAGACTGTTGCTCCTCTGTCCCTGGTGGCTGGGATTGTTTATCAGGTTATTTGGTTGCTGTTGGTTTCGAAATTTATGTGGAAGAAAGCAACAAACAAATTACCATACACAGGCACACACAGAAACACACCACTCCTGCATAAGCAGCTGCTGCCCTCGCCATGCCCTGGGATTGAACACGGGCACTTTGGAGTCGCACACCCATCTTGTGAGTAGTGTCCATCCTGCTCTGTCCCTGCAAATGGAACGACTCTTCCAGCTTGAAGCTGGAATCTCATTCTGGTGCTCGGTCTGTGGCAGCAAGGATCCTGCTCGTATAACCCATCCATATCCAGGGTTAGAGTGGCTTGCAGGAGGGTGAGGGTGATTTTATATCACCTTCTCCGTGTATTTGGGCTTTAACTCTAGGTTATTAATGTACAATAACTCCAGATTTCCAGGTGTAGTCTGTTTTCCTCTACCATTAGTATCTGCTCTGTCATAAGCAATGGGTGACCTGGGAGCCAGGTGTGGCTGTGTGGCCCATCCAGCAGCCTGCCTTCAATAATCTTGAGAGGCCCTTTGGAGAAAGACCCTGGGAAGTGTTTTGTCCAGCACTTCATCTTACAATACTTACAAAATGTGTCCCCCATCAGCAAAACCAGAAAAGGCTGCCGATGCGTGCTGTGGCTGGGCAGCCATCTGCTTTGCCACCATGGACATCTTGTCTCAGGACGTGATAATCACACAATAAAATCCTGGTCCTTGCCGAAGGGCAGAAGCGGGGGGTGTACATTAAAAACTGCTGAATGGTTCTCTTTTCATTTACTGTAGTTTTTGAATTAGACAAAACCCCATTTCATGTGATGTGAAAATGAGAAGCTGGCACTACTCCATCAAGAGATGAACAAGAGTAGATTACATTTTCCCATCTGGAATTATACTGCAGCCCAACGGAACACCACCCATATGATATAAAATAAACTTGCAATAAATAAAGCCTGACAACTACCCACTACATTATGGGTTTACCTGGGTGACATCAACCAAATCTGTTTTGGTGTGGACAGGTTTCTGATCCAAACCAGATCTCCTACAAGGCAGATGCAGATGCTACTCTTTTCCAAACTAGTAAAAACCACATAAAAATGGTACACAAGAAGAGGCTGAACTGCAGGAAGGGCCTCTGAAGCAGGAATGGGAAGACAGGGAATTCATTATGTTGTTAGGTATATCAACAGGAAAGGGATTTTGCTCCCAATAACTTAAAATGTGATGTGAAAAGCATTCAGGTTTCACCCCTTAGAGTATCTGTGTCCTGTGCAGCAGCAGCCACTGACACTCCCTTAGTCTTCACCCACCATGCCCTGAGCCACCAGCTGCCCAGGTCACGGGGGAACTTTGAGAAAGCAGCCATTATTCTCACAATCCCTCTGTCTTCCCCTGCATGTTCTGCTTTCAGCTGCTAATGGAGATGGAGGAACAACTCCAAGAGTGGAGCCACCGGTTGTATTTTCCACTGGCTGCTTTGGAGAGTGTGTTTGTTTATCCCCCTCTCTCCTCACTGGTGTGTGATAGCTACGCTCGGAAGGAGCATCTGTTCTTCATTTAGAGCCAGCGCTAAGCTACTTTTGCTATGGGATTGATGGAGGCAGAAGGAGATCAAATGATTTATCCAAGTTCAGATGGAGTTCCACTAAAGAGCTTGTCGGTAGCACCCATCGATTATTGGTCCTCCTCCGTTCAGAGGAATTACATGGATCAAAGAACTGAAATCAGTGTGGAAGGAACAGCGGTTCCCAACTCAGTCGAGATTCAGCTTTTCAGACAGGCCCTTATAAGGCTATTTATGGAAAATCCCAGAGAAGGCCGAGAGAGCTATGCACTATTAGAATTAGGATACATCTCCATTTGGATCAGGCACAAAGGAATTACAGCTGCGTGCTGGATACTTTAAAAAAAAAGCAACAGGGTTACTTGGACTAGAAATCCACTGGCTCCTCCATCTCTGGAGGCTTTGGGCTTTGTGCTCTGCTGCTGCCACCGCCCTCCTCAGTGCCACCCCCACTCTTCAGTGCTGCTCCTCTCTCTCTGGTGTTACAGGGTTTGGATATGTTATTAATTTTCATTCTTATTATTTTTTCTGAAACCAACTTTTTTAAAAACAGGCTCTGCCTGGGCTAACTGGGCCTCCTGAAAGCAAACTGTACTTGCTGGAACAGTGCAATAGCATACATGATGCCATGATGGCTGCAGGGCCTCAGCTATCACCACATGCCAGATCATCCAGAGCTGGATGGGACAGCACTGCACATCTCCCTGCTCTGCAGTGCACGGATCAGCACAGAAGATGCACCTGGCGAATTAGCACCAGCGTCCCTTGGCTGAGGGAGAATTGCTCCATCAACACAGCCATCCTCACAAGGGGAGCAGCCCCCAGCTTTGACGCTGGTATAATTGAGACAGATGCCCATATACATTGGCTAAGTCGTTCTCCTGACTTTTTTTTTTAATTTTCCTTACCCGGTTGAGAAGGCAGGAAGAGGGGAAAGGATGAACATGTAATTTTTGGGGTTCACCTGGCTGAGAAGCAATGGGCAGATGCAGAAGTTGGGTGTTGTGTTTCACAATCCCAGCTGTCTGGGGTCCTACTGTGTGTGCCTTAATAGGCTGCTGGCAGCATAAAACTTAGGCATACATGTGTGCACACAATAGACAGGACAAACACCTTAAAATTTCAGCCTCAAGTTAATGGTTAATTATTATCTGGAATGAGTATGGATGCAATATCTGTTTCTCCACCCCTCCTCTTCACAGCCCCTAAATTATATTCTGTAACGGGAGTGGCAGCTTCTTAAACACTCTGTTTCAGGTCATACTAACTTATAACATTTTGATTTGGCTTTTGAACCTGTTCAGAAAGGTTTTGCACCCGGTAGTTGCACTGAGAAGAGTGACCACGCTGCACACCTCAGCTCTTCTGAGTTCAGGTGTGACCTCTGTCTGCAAGCTGAGACCTTCCGTGCGCAGATATCATCTGAGCCTGTCGCTTCCAATTACAACCAACTCTTCCGTCAGTTATCCTGCAACATGTCACACAGGAGAGCTTCTGTGATCCACGCTGAGCAAACGTGAGCTCGAGCTGCCTACAAACATGATTATGTAAGTGACCAGGCTTCTCCCAGCTTGTACCATCCAAATCAGCCAGGTGTTTAACCCCCTGGTGTTAGAAAGAGCTCAGTAGTGAAGAGACTACTTGGTGAAGAGTGAAGGGGTATTACATTCCGTATTTCATATGGGGACAATTCACTGCAAATGTCTCACCACTGATACTCTTCTCTGCCAGACTCTCTCCAGAAAAAAAGACCTGTGAGGGTATATGGACTCCAATGATTTCTAATTTCAGGCAGCTTGGGGGCATCCTCACTGCAATTTGGCTTGTGCTCACTGCTGCAGGAGCAAAGAAAGACCACCTTTCCCCAGCCACGGTGAGAAACCTGACCAGCAGCATTTAATCAATTTCCATCAAAACTGGGAAGGGAATGAAACGAAAACAAGTGCCTGACAAACCTCTCCAGGGTGAGAGGTGAACGCTGCCGACTGCGAGCTGGTTAACCTTCCCACGAAAACTTGGATTTATCCAAATACCGTGCTCCTGGAGTTGTGACAAACCAGATTTCCCTGTATGCCTGGTACGTGTTCCCCCTCCCTGGCTGTCCCCGCGTCGGGCGCTGCTGCCCTGCGCGGCCCCTCCAAGCTGTGCTGCCGGCAGGACCCACCCTTCGCAGCCAAAAACCTTCCAGCTGGTCCCCAGTTACGCAGGCCCGGCTTTCTGTTTTCTCCTTACGTGTGTGAACAAGCCTTGCTTGGAGCCTGCGGGCATGGAGGCGGTGTAAATGAAAGCGTAAACACGGCCATTCTCATTAATGGATGTGCCGAGTGCGGTGTGCTGCGGCTTACGCAACCCTGCTTTGAACAGTCTGCGAGGAATTCATAGAATTCTCATAAATCTTGATCGTTTCACTTTCATTGAGGGTTTTTATTATTCCTTTTTTAATTTTGTTTGCTTTTTTTTTCCTTCTCCCCCCATTAATCATTCTCTCGTTCAAAAGTTCCTCTCTCTCTCCAGCGAGGGAGAATTAAAAAGCTCTGCTTGGCAGAGCCAGTGAACCGCACCAGCTGCATACTAACAAGGATGAGGATGGCTCTCAAGCAACCTGTGGGCAAAGAAGGGATGCAGCCACTCAATCCAGCAGGGAGCCTTCCAGGAAAGCTTGGATGCTCTTTGTGAGCAATGCAGCTATCCAAAGGAGTAATCTGGTCCTAACCCCAGTCTCACCAGCTCGGCGGATACCATTGTGAACTTCATGACATTTGGCCACCTGTGTCATGCTCCAGCTGCTGCAGTCCTGCAGTCAACCGTGGCTTTGTGTGTATGATCGACCCTGTGGCTGCTTGATCACTTCTAAAAGGTCCAGTACCTTAAGACACTCACTTAGGAAACCATTGTCCTTAGTTACTACATCAGCAAAAGTAGAGGTGTAGGGGGGAAGAAGGGGAAATCAGAGGAGCCCACTGTGACGCTGGGAGCCATCCAAGAGGGAAAAGAAGAGTGGGACAGCCCCTGAAGTAAGCTATGGAGGAGATGAGGCTGGAGGGATGCTGGAGAAAAACCATGGGGTAAAGTTGCAACTGTGCCAACACGGACGCACAGCGGGTTTGCTTTAAACAGGGAAATTGTGGAGTTGTGTCTAAAACCACCTTATTCATGGGTCTCAACTTTTATGGCAAAAGAGCCTTGGAGGAGAAAAGCCCCTGAAGTTTGACCTACTGGACTGAACAACCAAAATGTCAATATACAAATAATATTCCATTACTGTTTTTAAAGCCAGCTGCCCTCAGTATTAGGATTTGGGGTTGGCAAAGAGGAATATTCTTAGCAAATAGTTTTACTTATAAACCTGCTTTACTAGCACATACCTGGTAGTCCTGGTCCAACGCTCACCTTGTGAAAAACATGGAGGAAGGAGCCTGAAGCTGGAGCCTTGCAGAAGGATTTATTCCTTATATCCCCATTATCCCTTGTGCTGGCGAGGCATCCCTTGAAGGTGGGAGCATGGTTGCAGGGGAGCATCAGCCCCCTCCTGAATTACTGCCCTCACAGGACGTGTGCCTCGGGTGTGAGGCCTGGCAGCGCGCAGGGGGCTCATCAGAGGAGATGCTCCCCGCTGAGCTCATAAAAGCTTTGCCTCTCCTGTCCTCCAAAAAGCAAACAAAAACACAGCAGGTTTGGGCCACAAGCAGCCATGACCCCATAGCCTCCAACCATGCAGCACATCACCAATGCAGTGGCGTTGACAGGTCCACTGGCCCAGCATTATGTGCCCCGATTATTTTCTTTTTAATAGTAGTTAGGTGGTTAATTACCTGAAGGTTGCAAGCTGAAGTCTTGTTTTTCATACATGACTTACTAATTAAATTACCCCAGTTGCTATTACATAATGTAAGTAACAGCTACTTGATTTTAAAAGAATAGTCAAATTTGGCAGACAGTTCAGAGTAATTTCATTTTATATTGGAGCCTAATGCTAAGAGATTGCACAGAAAGCAGAAGGCAGCTGCCTGCAATGGTCTGAAATTAGCGTGTGGTAACCAACAACTATTATTATTGTATTACTGTTTGTAATTCCCAAATGAAGAATTAAATTTCTATAATAGATACAGCTTTTAACAAAAACAAAAAATAGAAGTATTTGCTTTTTCTGTCAAGGAAAACTCTTTTAGGAAATGATACCACTGAATGTACATTTCCCAAGGGAAGGGGGAAGGAAAAACCCTCAGCCTTGCAAAATTCCTTTGCACAGGGCTTTGGCTTTCCACAGATGCCACTGCAGGATTGTCTCAGGTTTCTTCTAAAGGGCTGGCAGAAAGGTAGATTTATCATTTAGAGATGAAAATGAGCTAATTAGATTTTTGAGCTATAATACATGTTTGCTGTAACTGCATTTAGGTTGGAATTTAGTGTTCACTTGCCAAAAAATGATGTTCCCTCTTACCACAAAGTGACAAGCCTGGGTGCTCCATTTTTGCCTCTTAACATGTGTCTGACCAAGTCTGACAAATTACAGGGCTGGTGACTAGGAACATAGGATCACATTTCAGGCTCTTGGAGCTTATATTGGCCAGTAAATTTCTGACCTTAATTTTAAAAGGCTTTTAATTTTGCATATCGGTTTTTATATGGGAAGGCCAGCTCGGGCATGGGGACCTGGACACTGACCTGATCTCCCACCCAGACCTAAAAGTAACTCAAATAATCAATGTATCTTTAATTTGAAATGCTTGATGACTAATCTCTTGTTTTCTTTAATAATGATCTACAGTTAATCATTATGAATGGTAAATAGTCTATTGCAGCATCAATAGAAAGAGTTCCTATGGGAAAATGTTCCCCTATAGCTTTAATTTAAATATGCATTTTCACATCACACTTACCAAATTCTTACCTTTATGCTATCTCATGATTACAGGTCCATTAACTAATCACATTTGACAACTTGTTTATTGAGGGGAACAACTATTTTACATCTCTTGCCTGGGAAAGAAAACACTCTAACAAACAATTATTCAGCAGCTGCAATCATGGAGCGCTGAATTAATTGCTTTGAAGATCTCAGTCAAGAAGATCTTGATAAAAAAATCAAAGAAAATGTTGTTTGACAGAATGCATGAATGAGAATGCCAGGAGGGACTGCGGCTCCATAAGCTGGAGCCCTGCTCCAGGGAGCTCTGGATGAGGACCTGGAAACACGGCACTCAGTGGAGGAGGCAGCCGTGGAAAAGCTCATTTGCTTGTTTGTTCTTTTAAGTTTTAGTTTATCAAAACCAGAACTTATACATATAATTTGATTATAGGATCAGGATGCCGCTAAAAGGGCAAACAAACCTGAGCACGATTAGGTCTATAAAGGCTGACACATGGATATTTCATACATGTAACCTCTGTGCATGACTTCTCCTGCCATACAAATCATTAACCCAAAGGGTACTCTGAGGTTTAATCATTATAAAGCACTTTAAAACTCTATCCCTGTGAGAACTGCACTGGAGTGGGATAAAAAGCATGTTGGGATCTCAGCTCTGGACCTGGCTGGGCAGAAGTGTCTTGGTGTGCTGTGGTACTGGGGAAAGGCAGCAGTGTCACTGCCATTCGTTACCTGACACGCGTCCAGGGCAGCATCAGCAGAGTCTGGATCTCAAGTGCGCAAACTGGTGCTCTGTTGGGACTAGAGCCTTGTAGAAAATAGTGGGATCACTGCTAAAGCTTGAGGCAGGTACTGAAGCTGTCGGTTGGAAAGCGGTTTCTGATCCCTCCAGCTTCTTCATCCGTGACTGCTGCTCCTTCGACAGCATGAGGAGGACCTGAGTTTTTCACAGGAAACAGTCCTAAACTTTGCTTCCCCCAAACTCTGCTCCATGGACAAGTCCCAGCCTGCAATGCACTGGCCAAACCCAAGCCATGCATCCTTCTTTCAGCCACTGTAACCCCCCATGTGTCTTGCAAGTCAGTTGAGATTAAATATGTTCCTGACAGATAAGACTAATCCCTACAGTGACATTGAAAAGGGAAGGAGAGTTTAAGGGTTCAAATCTCTGTAGTAAGGAGCTTCAAAAGTGTAGGACGAGGACTAAACAGTATCATCTCTGAATATTATGTCAATAGAGAAAGCTGAAAAGGTTGCCCAGTAAGCTGAAGGGCAGCGATAACATCAGGTGGCTTCTCAGAAAACATCCTAATTGAGATTCTGGGGGTCACATCACACTTGTAACAGTTCAAAACTGCCCTGTTCTTACCTTAAAAGTAGCTTTGCTAGCATCACCTCTCTAGAAATGGAGAGAACTAGAATTCTTTTTCCTTTCCTGCATGCCCCTAGTTCAGAAGGTCTGTGAGGATGGCAGTATTTAGGTCACAGTCATGAACATTGCACTGTTTTGCCAAATCCAGCACCACTAAGGATTACTGTCTCAAAAAGTGTAATGGAAACTTCTGTCACAACTGCTCCTATATATAAATGAGGAGCAGAGAAGCCACAGCCCCTGCACTGACTCTTGTTTAATATCAGCAGGAGCCCAAACTGAATTTATACACTTGTAGCTATGTACCCTGATTCAAATAATTGTTTCTGCAGCAACCCCTTGGCTCCCTTTAATGCTTCAACATGAGACAGATGGAGCCTAACTAAATAATTGGCTCTACCTTTTCCTTCTTCTTTTTTTATTTTTTCTTTTTTTTTTTTTTTGCGGGTAGGGTTGACAGAATTTGCCCTGATGAAGGAAGTGTCGAAAAATGCAAGTAAACAAATTGTTGCTGAAATTTATATTAATCGCTAAAGCAAGTGGTAGAGTAGCAGGAGAACAATATGTTCTGGTTTATCCATGTGAAAAATGTAAATAGCAGGTTATGCATTAATGCTTGGAAATCACTAACTTTACTTGCTAAGGAATTACACAATTATTTTAAGTGAATGAATGGAAAAGCGTGCATCAGCCTGTAGGCTCAAGTGGCTATTGTATGAGCTGGGATAAACCTGAGGTGTTCCCAAGACAGCAGACCTTTATCCTTCTTTACTGTAGGGTAATGATCAAGCAAATATTTAAGAAACTTTCTAATGAGGTCATGAGTAAAATGTGATGTATTATTAGACACACAAATGAACTCTTATTAAAATAATAGAAAAATCCTGATATATTAGGGCATGGTATAATAAATCCAATTTAACCAGGAACTGTGCATGGAATACCATTATTAGGATTTGTCCTTGATAAAAGGCTTTCCATTTAGTTAATAAAATTTTAGACTCTACTAACCTTTGAGCAAAGTTTCTTCCACATCAAGTGGTCCATGCCGTGTGACAAAGCTCCGGCGGTGAGAAGAGCAGCCTCATCCTCTGGGTCCAGTCACTAAGTCGGGGTTCAGAGGAAAGGCAAAGTTGCCACAGGCCTTCAGGTTTCCCAAAAGCCAAATGCACGGGCTAAGAATCTGTCAGCTCAGTACTTCGGCAACTGGCACCGCGGCTGATCCATCCACATCATGGGGAGGTCAGTTAAATTGCTCTCAGTTTATTTCAAAAGCTCTCAACCCTTGCGTACAGACATGAGGGACTGAAGAGTAATGATCACTCAGAACTGGAGGAACTAAAGCAGCTGCTGCCATCTGAAAAACAAATGCTTTGAGGACAAAGCGGCTTGCTCGTGCCAGCCATGCAGCCAGAACAATTTTTCCTGCTATTGAGAAATTTGTAAGGGAGATGTTAAGCTCACCGTAACAGCACTGAGATCTTCTTTTCTTTCCCGAGTTACGTCTTTATTTAAGTGCAGACCATTCCGGCCACAGAGCGACAGAAACATTTGTTTGGTTTTTGCTAATGCAGAGTGAGCAGCTAAAACGCAGACAATACTAATGAACATATTCTGTTCTTGTAAATCAAGGGTTCCCCTGAGCTAGCAGTGCGTGTTCAGCTCTGGGCACCCAATCCAGGAAAGATATTGTCAAAATACATGTGGGATTTTGAAATAGACACTAATTAGAAAATGGAAAATATAATCAAAAAAAAATGGAAGATATTGGGACTGTGCCTTCAGGGTGAAAAAACTTACGTAGGTATTCGTGTTTTGGAACCACCTTTATAGCCAGTGACAAAAAAAAAAAAAAAAGGAATGTGATGACAAATGCTGACTCTTTCCCTCTCAGCAAAAGAAAATACACAAATTTTAAAGTTTGGAAAGAAAACTCTCATGGCATATCATCAAACTGCAAGTGCTACGAGGCAACAGTGATGCCAAAATTTAAGTAAATTAAAAAATACAATTTTTTACTTTTAACTGCCACTATGAATTCATGTCCAGACAGAGACATACAGTGAAACTTTGACAGACTAAAAGGCTTCCCACATCTGCATATAAAAGAGCCTGTAATTACTAAGGGCTGGGAAGAAGCTCTCTGTGTATGAAACAACTCCACGACTTCCTTCTGCAGGTATTCCTGTGTCACCTTCTGACACTGGACAAGAGCAGAAAAAAAACCTTCAGGTGAGACAATGTATATAATAAGCAATATTCTTTTGTAACTATTTCGCAAGAAGTTTATAGAACTGTGAAGAAAAGCCTTAACAGAATAAAAGACACTTCACTAGTTATTATAATTTTTCTCCCTTTGGGGAGGTACATAAAGAATATTTAAAAAGCTATCTTGATGTAAAAATCTTGAAAGATTGTTCTTTCCTCATGAAAACCAACTTATTTTGATGTCTCAGAAACTCTTTTTTTCTGTATTTAATATGTATATGGAACAATTACAGTTTAACCATTTGCAAATGGTTATATGAAAAGATCATCATATCTTACATTACCATGATCCCTTAAAGCAAACTGCAGCAGCTTTAGCTGCAGCAAGATTTTCATTAAATCTCTCATCTGCATTGCTTTGCCTTGCAATTATGAATCCCATTTTGTTTCTTTTATGGACTCTTAAATTAGTCAAATATCCCAAAATTAAAATATCTAGCAATTCCCTCTACGTTTATTACAGTTATTTTATAACTGGGCCAAAACAACACTTCACTTGAGCGGCACACTTGGCTTTGAATTAGCAAAGCCACACTGAGCTCCAGCCAGTGAGGCAAACAGGAGCTCCCCTTCAGCAGAAGGCTGCCTTTGAAAGGAAAAACAATTAATGGATGGGATCAGTAGTGGCAGTGCCTCATTTATGAAGCCACCTCACAAAACAGCAGAACGACGTCAATCTACTTCATGGCGTGTTTTCCTGCAAGTCCATGAGAGAAGTAAGATAGCACCTAAACTAAAATGTTGTGCAAACAAGGTGCTTCTCAGGTAATGTTTCTGACCTTACCTACACACACAGGGATCCATCTGCTGGGTACATTGCATGGCAGTCAGCACCCATTGCTCAGCCAGTTAAATGGATTTTCCTCCCTTCTTCCGCTTCAGAAGACTGAGGTTTTCTGTTTGCTGTTGCCAGTGCAAGCCTAGAGGGGCACAGTGACAACAGGCCCAGGGCAAAAGGAGCTACCCCTGAGCTCTCTGATTTTACAGCAGCTATCACCCATGGTTTAGACACTGGAGCAAAGCTTAATGTAGTTCCAGGTTGAAGAAAACTACACCAAAACATTTCAGTTCTAGAAACGTTTTTAATTTTACTTGCATATTTTAACAGAAAATACAATATGCTAGCAGCAAAAAATAAAAAGGAAGATTTTTGTTCTAACATTTCACAATACATTAGTGTCCAAATCTGCATTTTTCTATTAAGGCAATTTGCATTAATTACACATCAACTCAGAATACTAGGACAGCATTTCCAAATATGTACAAACCGCCATAAAATAGCTATTAATTTTATTACCACAGGGAAAAAAAGTCACAATACTAGTAAAAATGTAAACATTTGAAGCTAATGCCTTTAAAATCACAAAAGGTACCATCTACCATTCCAAGACCAAGTAAACAGCTGAAAACATTAGCTAAATATAAGTTACCACATTAAGTCTTTGTTCAGTCAATATTTCAAAAGTTGTTCATCTTCTGTGAAATTCATACTCAAGTTTGGACTAGCAATTACTTTCAAGTTGTATTTCCTAAAAGAGAAGTTCAGCTGACTCCTATCTCTGCCCGACTTCAAGGCAGCAATTCCACTACTTAATTCTGCTTTTAAGCAGCATTAACTCGTTCCACCAGCGAACAAGCAGGTACAGTTTTCAGAGCAGGCCTGACATGTTCCTCAGAGAAGTACCTCATCACATGTGTAGTTCAGCAGATGCCACCAGTGTCTTCCCTGTGCTACACTGAGTCTCTTGAGCCATTCGTTCTGGGCTCAGGGTCTCTGAACAAGTACCATTTTTCCATGGAATTCCCTGTCAGGCAGCAGCGCTCCAGCTGGTGTGCACAAACGGGAACACAGGGGAATGGGATGCAAGGGCTGGGAGAAGTCACAGGCCTGCTGTCCTCCAAGCCTCGTCCCAACATGAGGCTGGCTAATGCGCCTTTGTGAAGTGGCTCCTATTTTGTCATCATTTACATGTGTTATCAAATGACTTTTGGGTTTTGACCACTGATATTTTGAGTGATGCAATCAAAGCACCCTCATGATTGAGTGCAGCTGATAAGATGGTGTAATGGTTACATTCTCTTTCACCACCCAGCGTAGCATTTCCCATGTGGAACAGGCACCTTCTGCCTCTTGACTTCCCTCACCCCCCCTTGGAAGGACAAAAGCCAACAGTTCCCTAGCTCCACATGCCGCCAAAAGGTGGGATTCAGCGACCATCACCCTTCAAACCTCACAGCCTGGGACCTAAATCAGCGCCAAATCTAAAACACCACGGCACCACACTGCCACAGACCTGGCTTCCTCCTCATAGAGTGCTGGGCTCAAGCAACTTACTGACCTTAATTTCTGTTTTGAATATTCATCCTCACTATGGTCAGGAAAACCTGCGAAAAAACCAAATTCTAATTTCTGAAGAAGTCTGTGCAACGCTAAGGGACCAGTATCAGCAGTAAAGTATTACAATTTGCAACTATATGAAAAAGACAAAAACCATCAATTTTCCTCACAGACATATCCTCTAATTATATTCCTAAAATTGTGCTCCTCTTTTATTACTAATATTTATGTTCTCTTGCATGGACAAAAGCTGAGTACAAATGTATTTCCTAAAGCTGACTTTACTGTACAGTAAGACCAGTGTTGGCTGGTAGCCTGCAGGTTTTATTAGTTAAACCATCTTGCTTAACAGAAAATGCAAAGGCAGTAATGGCAATACGAAGGGGGGGAAAACAAAAGGAAGACTAAGTCAGCAAGAATAAATACTGAAACCTGAAGTCAACTGTTGCTTCATAACAGGGATTATATAGTTCTGAAGCCAGATGATCAGGGTAATTAATGGCCTAGTTTGTTTCGTGGTGATCACAGCAATATCATGAACTAGCCCACATGAGTCTAACTTAAAGATAAAATATAAATAAACACAGCTTCATTGAGAACAGGTCTTGAACAACAGGTTGCATTTCGCTCTTTGATATAGTAAGCTTGGCTTGCAAAAGACACCTGCACTGAGGTGTTACCCACAAGAACCCTAAGTCACCTACTGAACATGTGAACATGTAATTTGCTTTAAAATATCAGTACTATATCAAATCAATATGCTGAAGACAGAAAACTAATTTCAAAATACCGTATTAACAGGGATTCAGCAACAAGTACAGCTGTTTTCCATCTTACTCAATTTTTTAAAGGCTCTGGGACAAAAGCAACTCAACGGCCTGCCTGTTTGCTTTTCCCCACACCCCACCCATGTCACTGATGTAATAAAAACTTATCACCTCTCTCTACAAACCTTGCCTTGCATTCAATTTTAAAAATCAATGATCTGGAAGAAACTGTAAAAATCACTTGCAATAAATTTGCAAAGGACATGCAGACTGCTGGAGTAGTAAAGAACGAGGACAGGTCACTTACACAGAGCAATCTGGATCACTTCATGAGCAGTATTTTAATGCTGGTAAAACACAGTGTGTATTTCTAAGAAAATATAAGGTAAGATAATAAGAGGAGGATGTACCGCATTCTTGAGAAAGACTCTGAAGAAGCCTTGAGCCATAAAAGTCAGCATCCAAGGCAATGCTTCCACAAAAAAAAAGCATAATGCAATTTTTGAGGAAAGAGGAGAGGGAGATATTCATCAGATGAAGAGGATCACGTTGTGTCTCTATGCAGTCCTGATGGATCACTATTGACATGTGGCATCTCATTCAGATGTCACCCTTAAAAATATTTCTATACACGAGAAGTACAGAGAAGAACGTGAAGATTAATTAGTCTTGGATAACATTCACTGCCACAAGAAAGTTAAGGAATTCAGTAGTCTCATCAGAGAAAAGGTTAAAAGGGACATAATCATGATTTACAGCTACACACAAGCAATTAGAAAAGCTGATACTACAGAGATCAATATAAGCAATCAAATGCATAAAAAGACCAAAATAACTTAAGGTGGAGCTAGAAATGCAAATAGAAAATCAAGTGAAAAATGTACCTGGGGTAATTAACTATTGCAACAGGAGGTATGACTGAATTCTCATCACTTGAAGACTTCAAATTAATATTAAATGCCTTGCTAAAATATGTATGTTCAGTTCAAAACAAAGCCACTGAATTTAATAGAGAAACTGCTCGTTGAAATTCAATGGCCTGTTGAATTTAAAAATAAATCCTCATTATGGTGCCTTCTCGCCTTATATATTTATGAGATTTATTTTTAAATATAACCACTAAATGGAAAGAGGTTACCAAGAAAAAGGTATTTTTTTCTTTCAGAGCACAGCAACATTTAAGACTAGATTTAAAGCTAAATAAGCTGCACTTTGGAAAATATGCTTTCCCCCCCCCCGTTTATTTTTCCTATTCCTTGTTCAGAGTTATACAGTCCACTTAGTCAACTGCCTGATTTACATAATCATGTAGTTATTCTTCAGTTTTTCTGTTCCTATTTATAAACCATTCACAAACCATCCACTTAAGTAACAGCATGATTTATTGTAAGAATGATTATGGTTGTTTCAGAGGGAAATGGAACGTGATTAAATGAAGAATGAACAAGGACATTCTAGAAACAAAGGGCTCTAATCCCACGGAAGGAATTGTAAATGAAACCTGCCTCTCAAGCCCCATCCCAAATAGCCAATGAACTACTGGGGGAATTCAGCAGATACCTTTACAACTGTGCAGCCAAGAGCTTAGCAGAAGACAAAAAACAGATAAAATAAACCAACCAACCATGCCCACACCACCTTCTGGAGAAATGGTAGGACTCCCAAAGCCATCCATGCTTTAGAAAAAAAATAATAATTAATGAACTGTACATACACAGTTGCTGATATGACCCTCTCAAGACAGGTCTGAGTACCAAGGCTCTAGAGAGAGAACTGCAAGCAGACCTTTGCTCTTGGATGAGTTCCAGCATCTGAGATAAATGTATCAGCCAAGGAAAGGGTTGGGTATTTAAGCTGTGGATCCAGGAGAACACAGCTTTTCCGTATGCAGTAGATGTTTTGCAAGTGCCACAGGAACCCTGACAGCCCATGCTTCTTACAGAAACCGTGAACAGGCTGATAGAAGAATATCAAAGTTTAGTATTTTCACCTGAGGTATTTATTCCCTGCTGTTGCAGAAAGAACAAGTGGTGAAAATCCCTGTTTGTTTACCAGTAACGCTGCCATGTTTACAAACCAGCGCCCTACCAGGAGCAGCCGAGGGGCTCCACAAAGGAGAAGCTGTGCTACCGAGCCACACTGATCAGGAAGAACAACCATGAGATGAAATCCTGAGTGCTCATACACAGCACTGCTTTTGAACAGTGTCAGTCCGGAATAAGCAGCAGTGATGGATCATATCCTTGCTCATGGACAGATAAACCCTGGCCCATTCGGAAAGCACATGAACCAGCAAGAACTCGGGAAATCCCACAATAATTGATAGAACTGCTTCAGAAATTCATACGGAGTGCTCAGAACAGCACGGTAACTTGTCATGGTAGATTACCATATAAGCAGCGGTTCCCAAACAATGAGGGAGAGATAAGGATATTTTAGGTGAAGCCAAGTGTGGAGCCCAGGAAAATCAGCTTTGCAAGATCTGTGCTGAATGTGTGTGAATTCCCACTTGAAGTAGTCTCAGGAGCTGTAGATGGGCTGAGCTGGGGAACTGGTAGAAGGCACTGGTAACACCTGTGCTGTGGGGATGCCAAAGTTACCCTGAACACTGCTGGTTCTTCAAGAGGAAAGTACCAAACCACTGTTTTCCTAAATAGCACCGTTATTCCAGACAGAGAGAACACCCCCTGTTCTAGTGCAATTATTTAGATGCGAGCACTAATGAGTGCAGCTGAGACTGCAGCTACCAGTAATGCCCTGGCAAACAGAAAAACACTGTAGCCTCAATGCATAAAAGCTATAGGCTAAAATCTATTTTTACTGGAGAGTATTAGTAGAAGGCTGAGAAACTTTAAATTCCAGGGACTCTTCTAAGCTAATTATGCCCTCTATGGCTGCAACCAAGACCTAGGGTCTAGCAGTTCTGTGATGCCTTTCTGTCTAGGGGTTGGTACTGGTTTGGTTTCAGGCCTAGTCTTGCTAACCAGAGAAATGGGATTCCCTTGACCAGCTAAACTGCTTTTTCTACAAGGACCGATTTTGCGAGGAGCAGCAACAGGTGTCTGCAGCTGCTGCATTTTTGTAGCCAGCGCTGACTCAAGGGAAGAACTACTGGCAGACGTGTGGTCAGGCTTCCCCCAGTTTTCTTTGCCCGGTTGCTCTGTGTTCACCTGTGCTTTTGCACTGTATGGTGACTTATCGGAGGGCGGAGGTGGAGCTCTTCTTTTCTTTGCTCTGCTGTCATTAGGACTTGTAGTATCTCCTTTTGGGTCCAGAGGCATGTTCTTCTGAACAGTCATCTCATGCGATCCATCAAAGAGTGAAGCCCATAGGGCAGATGCAGACTCTCTTTGCTGGCCAAGAAGGAACTCACCATCACTCTCCTCAATTTTCCTTTGTATGATATCAGCTAAGCCCTCAAGTTTCACTGGAGAATCAATGCCTGTAATTTTAAGGGACAGCAATTAACTCAGATTAAAGCACTACCAATGCTTTTACTGCTACCTATTTAGTTATTAGTACTTAGAAAACAAAACTGTATTAACTATGTCTCATGAAGTCTGGACTATTTTTAGGAGTGGATGAAAAGGAAAAGACTACATATGCTTTCACAGAGGAACTGTTTCTGTTACAATTGGCATTTAAGGCAACAGGTGGGCACTGATATTTCTTTCCAAGTTAGTAGAAGAAATAATGTACTGGGAAACCTGTACGTATTAGATATTGAACACATTTTGGTGTATAGTACTTTGAAAATTTTGTTTCACACGACAAACTCATGAAAAAGTTTATGACTAAATATTCTTGTGCTGCCAGCCTGCCGAAAATGGGACATCTTTACACATATCATTTTTCTCTGTGTGGCCTTACTCCATTTCTTATTCTTATTTCTGAGTTTTCTATGTATATTGAAGTAATACCAGCCTCAAACAGCAGCAGTACCTTCTCTGTTGCAGGCCACACATTAATGATTTTCAACACATTTTTAAACACAAGGTTTTACTTATAGAATCACTTGGCTGCAACCTTCTTTCATGTAATGCTAGAGAGCAATGAGGTCTCTCCTGAGCCTCCTTTTCTCCAGGCTAAACACGCCCAGCGCCCGCAGCTGCTCCTCATCAGACTTGTGCTGCAGACCCTTCCCCAGCCTCATTGCCCTTCTCTGGACACGCCTCAGCCCCCTCCATGTCTTTCCTGTAGTGAGGGGCCCAAAACTGAACACAGGATTTGAGGCATAGCCTTACCAGTGCCAAGTACAGGGGACTACAAATACTATAAATAAGCAGGTGTAAATAATGGTGTATTAAGAGTGAAGCAGAGTTTGTGTTCTGCTCCCCACTAATGTACTGGTCTATCAGTGGAATTATGCTACCATATTACCTTTGTAAAAGTTCCATGTGGTTCATTTACTGCATTTCTGCCCTGCATTCATAGCTTAGATAAGACTCTCTTGACTGTTCAGTGCTCTGATGCACAGTAACTCAATGACCCACACGGCATTTTGAGCATCTTCACAGCTCCCATCCCAAGCAGGAAGCAGTCAGGCATTTAGAGTTGCACAGAGTTTCTCAGTCAATACTGCACTGGATCCATTAAAACAAAGTGACCTACTTTTTCTGGTCTGTAAATATTATTTTTGTAATGAAACTGTTAAAATAATCCTGCTGCATACCATTTTGCTCTGCAAAAATACAAGTCTCAAATACACTCTAGCCAGGTTTCTCAAGCATATTTTTCAGTTTCATTATCAAGGACCAAATAATTAGGTAAGTTATGCTAGATAAGCCTTTAAATAGCTTTAAGATCAGCAGAATAATTTCATGCAATGGTTTGCAGGCTGGGCTATTTTACCTTTACATTTCCTGAGCTTTATACTACTCTTACCATGAATGTTTATTCCTAGTGACAGCTTTTTTGAGTGTGTTCAGGGCTCTCTAGTTACAGTTCAGACTGCAGAATTTTTAGCTCAATGTATAAAAATGTATTCATTATTCCTGCTATTACAAATTCAGATTTAATATGAACTCCTCGGTATGCAATTATGTTGCTCTTTCATTGTCTGAGTTGTCCTTGAAAAACTCAGTATTTCAACATCAACACCAGAAGCCATCTGAATACAGACAATGTTGTTTCTGTTACCCTGCAACTTGAAAAGGCAAATCCCACTTACTCATATCATGGTAGACTGAGGTCGCTTCCTTTGTCAAGAACAAAGGTGGTTTCCGTGGTGACATAATCTCAATTTTCATAAGTTCCTCACAACAATGTTTCCACTGGCCTGCGAGAGAAAAGAGAACAATGACTGGAACTTAAACACTTCAGCTTGGAAAAAAATGCAAGTTATTAGGTTGTGTTAGGAAACTATCTCCAAAGCAATACTAAACAGTGAGCACTTGTTTTTGTTTAGCAGGAATGCTTAGGATGCATTTGTATTTTCACCTCTGTACTCATTCTCTTAGCACAAAGGTCATGAGTTACTGTAATTTAAGCATCCCAGCACTATTGTTACACTATGAAGGGTAATGGTCATAATTTGCCTGTAAAACTCCAAACAAAGTATAAATCCATCAGAAAAAAGAAAACACCACCACAAAAAAAAAAAATTGAGGTTCAGGAAGCTTCATGAAGTTATCAGGGACAATCCAATATCCTGCAAGCTGGATGTTATACATCTATGTTACAGTGTTATGGCAAAGGAACATTCTGTCTTTAATAGAGGATAACTTTGCCTTTTATCCGTTAGCAGACAAGGAAACCTCTTTTTCTATTAATAGATTTTGACCTTAAGGAAAACAAGACACAGTAAAATTACTTTGTTCATACCAATCATTCCAAGTTTTCTGAGCACATTAATTTTAAGAGAATTTTAGAACCAGGAAAGAAAAAAGGCATTTAAATGCCAAGTGACCCATTTTTTCTGAATCTAAGGAAAATGTCTCAAAAAATCCATGGGTATTCTATCTATAATGAATAAGAAGTAGTTCTTTTACCCCACTCTACAGATAATTTAAAGAGGATGCCCTAGTTTTTGCTTGGTGTGTTTCTTTAATTGATAGTGCCCTTTCTCACTGTAAAATCAGAGCTAGAAATAACTAGAACTATAACTACAATACCAAGTTTCCACAACCTCAATTCACTTATTTTATTGGTGTTGTCTGTGACTAAAGACTGGTATTTCATTAATTGACCTGGTTCTGTTTTCTGGCCTGATAAAAATTACTGCCAGGAATCTACTCTACCTTGTCAATGGCAGCACAACTGACAACCTCTACTCTCAATAACTCTGTAAGTCAAACTACTAAAGCAGAAGAAAAAGACAGGGGCAAATTAATCTGTGTAGTTTTTGTAATGAATATTTGGTGTTAAACAAGCAACACACTATACTACTTTAATAACGTTTCACACCAATAAATGAGTTTCTTCTCTCACGTAAGGTCAGTGCTGTTCCAGAGGTTTGCCAAAGCATCAGGGTAACAATTTAAAATCTGTTACAAAGCCTCAGGTACAGCTTTTGCCAGGTTCAGGTAAGCAGCCTGTGTTTGCATGACTGACTGGGGTGTGGCTTGGTAAGCATATCTCTGTGTGACAAGGGGTACCAAAAACCTTCGAATTACCAACAGAATCAAGTAATCCCTATATAACAAATTCTAATTTAATTCCTCCATAACACTGCTGAGCAAGGAAATCCCCTGGACACATGACTGGCTGAAAGAGCTGGCTGAATCCACATCCTAGCAAGGCCCCAGATGATTCCAGCATCCTCACCACTTCCCACTAAGGCTTCCATACTAAGGTTTCATACTTGCAGAATCTCACAAAACCAACACACCACTGGTAGGATCCCCAGGCAGAGGTGGACTCTTCCCACCACAGGGAAGGAAGAGATGGTGAGAATTTAGCAGTCCCTAAAAAAAAAAAGATCTAGAAAACTGCCAAAAGAGACCAAGTCGTTTTGAGATTGATGAGCATATTCTGCCTCTGGTTTCCTGCAGAAAACCAGACTGAACACACGGACTTTGGTTTAGTCAAATATTTGCCTTCCAATGGGCTTAGACCACCACCCAATATTATCCCAGAGAACATTTTTCTTCTCGTCGTTGCAAACAAAGGCTTATGAGGCAATTCCAGTTGCTCAAAGATCCCTTTGATGTTACATAACGCCCCACTCGGAGGGCACGCTGCCAGCACTGCCTGCTTACTTACTCAGATCATAAAAGTGCTGCCAGAAAGCCTCCATCCACTCGTGAAGTTCATCCCTACTGTCAGCAGCAAAGCGTTGCGTCACAGCCTCTCCAGACACAGGGTTGATAACAGAGAAGTTATTAGTTCTCCTCCTGGAGTCCTTATCCACAGCTCGAATTCTGGTTTCCTAGGAACGACAAACTGTGGTAATGAGTTATTGCTTCAGCTCCACGCTGGCATCACCTTATGGCCAATGACAGCGTAAGGAAGGTATCATTTGGCTTTGTATCTAATCCAGATTAATTTCCAATTAAAATATAAAAATGAACTAATGTCAGAAACTGATTATAAAAATGTTTTCTCATAAAACTATTCAAATGGCATAAAATATGTGAAAAATAATGGAATGGAGTGCAGTTATTGCAGTTTAGTTCTGAATTACAGGACGTCCATTCTGTGTTTCCCCTCCCTCTGCCTTCACCAGCTCTTCTCACACTGCTCCCTTTTCTCCACAGCAGTTTAGCAAATAATCTAAAATAACAGCAAGCAGCAACTTTTCTCCAGATGATTCAGATGGACAACCACGTTGTCACAGCTACTACTGAGGTCTCCTACTGCATGTCTGTGGGATAGTATTTACCCATTTCTAAACTTGTATCCATTTTATGTTCATCTTAGTGAATCAGAACATCCAGGGCTAAAACAACAGTGACAGGAAATTTAAAAAGAAACTTAGTCCATTTGAAAATAGACATTCGAGTTTTACCTTAATTAGAGAGAGCTACATAGAAAGAATTAATTATATATAAAGAAGTATATGACAAGTCTATATATTTCTTCAGCTAGAGTTAGAAAGGCTCTCAGATTACACAACACTGTTACAGCCAAGGTTTCCCATTCTGTTCAGGGACACAGCTCAATTGATTTTTACCATCCAGACTAGATCCAGTGGTATTTTCAGGGTATCTAGTTTCTTTCTTATGGCATTACTACAATTTAAAAAAAAAGGCACTTATCCCCAACTGAGTGATTGTTGGGTTTTTTTTTTTGTGTAAAATGCTGAAAGACTTCAGAAAAAGTCTGATAAAAAATGCAACTAAAAAAATTCCAGAACACAACTGGTCAACATTGCTGCTCATCACAAATGTGACGTGCAAATTAAAGTAATTAACATTGCTTTACTTACAAAAGTAAAGCAGAACAACTCAGAATATCTTTGCACATACAATTCATCCCTGGCATGGGCAGCGCCCCAGGAGTTGAAGGAAGCCAACAACCATGGCCACGGTTGTGTTTGAACATCTCCTGTCTGGATGGACAGAGACTTTGACCACAAAGGTGGCTTCGGGGCATTCCTCAAAATACAGTGGGGACAGAACAACCAGTTCCCTTTTACACAACTCAACCAGATGTCAAACATCCGCTAAAGATGTTAAACATATACCTACAGAAATTAAGTTTACACATGGGATCCCATGGGGATAAGCCTAATTCCAATACTCAGAAAAACAAAAATTATTCTACAGAACATTCCCCAGATTTTAAATGCATTACTGAAGTAACCATTTGAAATACCAACAGCTGCTTGTAGCGTATCTGATGGATATGCTCATTTAAATTCTTCTGTCTAAAAATAGGAGATGAAGTAATTCATCCATAAGTGCTCTATATCCCATTAACTCAGGTAACCATAGATACCAGCAAAAAAAAGAAATCAAATAGATTAACATTTGACAGGTAAGAACTTCAAGCATACCATACACACAAGTTTAGTTAATGATGTTTGCTGCAGGTTTTATCCCACAACTGTGGCATTATTCAAAGGAGATAAATCCTCAAGCAACAGTCTATATCTGATGCTTGAAAATTTCAGGAGTGATACAAGATGCCATTATAGTAATGGGCTGATGAATTTACCAGGCTTGGGTGAATTACACTATATGCCCAGTTCCACTTAATAACAAAAAACCCCAAAACAACAACAACAAGCTATTAAACAAACAAACAAAAATACCCGCCTCACCCCTAAACAACAACAAAAAATGTTTCAAGTTACCATGTTCTAATAATGATCAATCTCTCCCAGTCTTATAAGACAATTGAAGCAACTCTGCTACAGCAATTGTAAAGACCAGAAGAATCAGCAGATCAGAACAGGAAAAACAGCTGAATCTGGAACTCAAGTGACTCTTCTGGAAAAGCTGAAGCCAGTTTTATGTTCTATGTGCAAAAGATTATTCCTGTGAAGATGAGGAAAAACTTAAAGGGAAAATGATGTGATTTTTGCAGATAAGAACTTTCCTTTACACTTTTCCCCAAAACAAAAAAAATCTCTTTGCCTGATAATACCTCTCTGGAGAGCCCATATTTTAAGCTAAAAAGAAAACAAGAACAAGGAGAGAGAGAGAGAGAGAAAACTTTTTTACTGCCCAGGTGGAACACTTTCCTGCTAAGCCAGTCCTGACACAGTAAGAAGCACCGGTTATAAAGATCATTTGAAGACATCAAAACAAATTACACTTCTTGAGAAAAATATTGATAACCTAAGACCCAGTTCTGTGTGTCTATTCTAAGATTAAACAAATCAAATCACATGTAACAAATTCCTTCATGTTTTTAGTACAAAAAAAAAACCAGCCAAGAAATAACAGTACAATGGAAACCCAATATAAACCTGTGCATGCATTGGTTCCTGTTGTAATGTTAATAATTTCTATTTGTTTGGGGCAAGTAGGGAACTACTGTTAAATTTAAAATTATGTCTTTCAAACACATCAATGCACAAGACCGAATTCACTCAGTTTATGAACAGAACACAATAGATTATGCATTCCAAACACTGAGCAACTATGTGAACTGCTGACACATGTACCAGTTTGCTAAGCTATCAGGTGCAGGCAAGGCCCTTTATTTTTCATTTCAAACTAAAGAAAACTTGAAAAAAAATCAGGAACTAGCCCATAAGGAATATTTCTTCAATTTGGATTCGAGTAAATTTTCTTTGCTACAGAAAATGTCATTTCTCTTTTCCTACTTAGTTGTGCAATATAATATGTTATAATCACATTTAGCTGGAACAATAATAGTAGCACTTGCATAATAGGAACTGCAGAACCATTCTTGCTCAACAGCAGTAGCAGTGAAGTCATCTGAAGTTGAAGTAATGACTTGGCTGGTCTTAATAGCTTCTTCAAGTCTCCATTCAAAGGGAATGGGAAATAAGGCTATCAGTGTGAATATTTTCCAGAGAGTTTCTCATAAATCCAGATGATTTCATTACTTTTCAGAAAGTATCTTTCAATTACATGTAAAGGATCAGCTTCACATTACAAATGAAAATGCCACATATGCAACCAAAAGAGATTTTAGTTAGAACATCTACAGTTGGTGTTCAATCTCAACTTTCATTTCGAAATTGCTGTTTCTATAACAACATGAAGCAGACAAGCCCTTATGATTAGTCTGCTTTCATTTAATCCATAAGAGAAATTTCATAACAAAGGACTCAAAAAATATCAGCAGGCATTAAGTTATTTTCAAGAGGAACTGTTTACGTAGTAAAGTATCCAAATATATTTTCAATTGCGATGTCTTTTTTTCTAGTTTTAATTTAAATGGAAGAAAGATTCACAGATAGTGAATAGCAGCCTGACACTTGTAAAATGGTATGAGATACATGATTTATGTACCTTCTACATGTTAGCTATAAAGATACTCTGCAAACGAAAGGCTAGTCTCTCAGAAAAGGCTTATTTAGGTGGATTTTAGGTTCTAAGTGTAATGGGAACTTGGAGGAGAAAAATATCTTAGCAGATATGGTTATTTTATAAGGAAAAGCAAACCTAGGGTATAGACTTAAACAGAGACCCCAAGGAAAAATAGGAGACAGTCTGATAGATAATTTTTAAAAATATTCCTGTCACAATTTGGAACATGGATTCAATCTTTCTATAATTTACTCAAGTTTGCTATTTCTTAACTGATATTGTGAACAGCTGGAAAACAGAATTTTGGCAGAGGTTGACTAGTGCAATTAGAAGTGACTGAAGAGGTAAGCAAGTAAACCTGCTTAAACAGATAGCATAATCTAGATATTTATTTTACCTAAATGTAAGAACAGTTGGAAGAAAAAATGGGTCTGTTAAAAGACACAGCACTAGAAAAAAGGTATTTTCATTTAAGGAATCAATGTAAATCTTAGCTTGTTAAAAAATAAGTCCTAACACAAACAGGTCACACTGTTATACCCCATTTAAACATTTGGGCTGTAGACCAGTCTCACTCTGGGTGAGAATGTAACTGGCCTTTCCAGACACATTAAAGCCACCAAAAGCTGATATTGCTGTTGTAAGAAGCAGTCCTTTATTACTCCATGTCCCTGCGTGTTCCCAATCACAGCTGAGCCCTTGCTTGTACCGCACCTGCATTTGTGTAGCCACGTAGTGAACTGAGTAAGAGACCTTATTAAAGGCAACCACGGCCAAAGCCAAGGCTCCTCGTGCCCCCCAAAGGAACTAACTTTAACCCACATCAGTTCCCTTGTCCAATTCATCAGTCAGCTGCCCCAGTGCCTGCCCTGGCACGCAGCAGCACAGCAGCTGAACAAGCGACTGGACGGCAGGAATGCTTCCCTCGGAATTAGTGTTGGCACCGGGCGCTCGCGGCAGCACGGCAGCGGAATCCAGATCGACCTGGGCTTAACACAGTTTCCAAACGTGGCTGTTTAGTCATGTAAGGTGAACCCAGCTATGTCGATTGCAAACAGCATTAAATTCCTCTGCCCATCCTTATGGGAAATTAACCCTTGATGACTGCACCAGAACCAGTTTTTGAGAGCATCTGTTCCCTCTAATGCTCACCATTATTGAAGGTCCTTCCAATAACATTCCTAAATTGAACATTTAAATACTGCTTCAAATTAAGTACTTTCTGCTTCTTTAGCCAAATACTAAGTAACACTTAAAGTGTTAAAACATCAAGTTAAGTTTTAAACTCAGCCTTTCCAATCAGGGTACATAAAAACAGCAATAATACCATCCTGAAGAACAGAACTTTCAAAGTTATTGTGCCCTGAACAAAACCAGTATTAAGAAAAGCAGCTTATTTTAAGGCACTAAAATATTTTGAACAATTTTCCTGCTCTCCTTCTAATTAAGACTGTGGCCAAATAACATACCACAACAAGAAAGCTTTTGTTAAAATTCCAGCTTGCTGAGCACAAAAGTCTACCAGAGCACTGCTAGGGGACTGCAAGCAGGGCTGTCTTACGGAACTGTCATATAAGAAGTTATTACTTTTCCTAAAGAAAAACATCCTTCTTTTTGCCTCTGTGCTAACCACTCTAATGCAATGGAAGGAACTTACATCCACGGCTAAGAAATGTATTGTCCCTGATAAAAACTTCAGTGACTGCAAATTTCACTGAAACACATCCCACCCACGTGCTACCTATAAAGCATTCTGCATGCGAGCAGGTCAGAGCCCAGATGACTGTATGTACGTCTTAAACCAAAAAGAACCTCCACCAAAATGGGGAAAAAAAAAAAAGACACAAATAAACCAAAAAACCCAACTCCACGCAACCACTTTTACCTTGTTGATGGAAACTGTCAATGCTGGCTCCAGCTTGGCCTCAATTTCTTCTGGTGAGTAATAACAAAAGAGTTTGCCACCTCTTAGTACGCAATACAGCCTCCGCCAGCTTGTTAGACCTCCTGCCGTTTGCTGAAGGGAAGGAGTCGTCAGAAATTGCCAAACAAACATAAAACAAGACCATATTACAAGGTATACACATATCAGACCTGATGATCAAAATTTAGCCAGACCAAATTAGTTCCTAAAACAAAGACTCTCTGTTGCAGAACACTCCAGTCACTGATTTGTGAAACGTTAGCAGTACTTTAAATGTCTTCTGGTGTTTTACAGTTTTTGTAGATTTACTGCCATGTGACACTAACAGTACAGAGTCTGCTGGTTCACACAGAATGAAATCTAGATCTGGTGTCTATTGTAAGAAAGAAAGCACCTTTATCAGTTACAGTAATTGCACAATAAGAGAAATAATAAGAGTATTTCACTTTGGAAATGCACAGTACATTCAACAAATGTTAAGCAGAGACATTTGTCTAGAATTTCCACTTTCTCAAATGAATTTTCTGAACAGCTTTCATAAATGCACTACAGTTTCACGACCACTTTAAAGCCTGTAACTCAGCACTCCTGATAATGACCCAGACCCTCTGGCCCCCCCCATCACCTTCTCGTATGCCTGGTTGTGCAACGAACCAAAAGAGAGAAGTAAAGTGAGTTCACATGAATCATTTCTGAAGGGAAGAGTTTCAGTACGGCTCAGTTCCTCAGCCCGACTCACCATGCTGTGATATGAACTCTTGTGCCAGCAGAGAGGTGTGTACAAGGATGAGAGCTGCAGCATTAGTAGAAATGCTGCCATCAAGTACCAGCCTAAACCAATTCTGAAACAACAATTATACTTGATCTTTGCCTAACAGCCTAAATCATTTTATTGATAAGCACACCAAAGAAACATTTACTTCTCCGTGCTTAGCCACTGAAGGTACTGTTTGTGAATGCAGCTGTGAGAGTTTTCTTGCTCTAGATAGAATGGGTGAGAAACAACGGTTCTCAATAAACCACTCCAGGTAAAAGCAAATGTTTTAACAATCGACTCTCACTGACAGCTATTAACAGAAGAGGATGTAAACACAAGCAAGGTCATCTTACCTGCTGATTTAGAAATCCTGCCATCATATCCCTGGTCATGCAGGAGGGCTGAGCAACTAAACGGCAACACATGTTTCCATACAGGGGGAGCCAAAAAGAGGATTCCTCTGGGGGAAAAAAAAACACAGGAAAAAGATGGGCAAACACTAAGTTCTCAATACTGGCCGTAAATATATAGTTTAGCTTGCTACATCCATTTTTACATTAAGATTATCAATCTAAATAAGCATTTTCTCATATTTTAAGGAAGAGATTTCATCCTGTAGTATTCGACTAAAACTGATGTTTAGTCCTCAGTAAGATTTTTTAATTAAAAAAAAATAAATTCCAAACTAACTTCAAGTAAAAATGGAAATATTGTTCTTCAAGAACAAGTTGTTGTTACATAAAATATAGCTCTAAATCTCATTTCACAGCTAGAAACATTTTGAAAGATAAATACCCTGGCCCTCTCATCTAGTAGGATCCCAGAGCGTGTCCCATTGTGGCCCACAGCTACATTTACACTCGAGCACTTTGCTTCAGAGTGTTACGGCTTAGAATTTGTATCTAGTTCTGTCTTTAGCACTAGAAGAGCATTTAGGATTCCAAGGAGTTTCTAGTGAATTGGAATTCACTAGAATTCACTCCTTGCTCTGCTCCTCTCCGCTGTGTCATAGGCTCTCTCTCTGTAATTAGAAGTAGGTAATGCAACGTTCCATTAATGTGACTCTATCTCTGGTCATGGTTTAGGAATGCTTGTAATGAACCAAAATATCCAGGTATGTCCTTTCTCACCAGACTAAATTATGTAAATTAATGACAGAAAAAGGAACTTGAAGAAGAGAGAGTACTAATAAAGAAATGCTTACAGATATCAAAGATACTCAGAATTATTCATCCAACTTTTCAAGAAACAAATGCCTCATAAATCTTCAAATCTGCACATATTCAGAATTACTGAAACGTAAAGTGGGAAATTCCCTCTGAGGTCAAGTTTACCCAAGTAAAAGAAAGTTCCCCAAAGCAACAGTGAAAGTCCCATGCCTTAAGCTAACAGTTAGAAGGTGGATTATGGGAGGGTCTATCCTTGCAGAAAACAACAGACAAAGTGGCAAAAACTGTAACTTAAAACGCCAGCATCAGTTGCACCATAATCATAGTCCCTGTAGTGTCAGCATCTCCCAGCTTGTCCTGTCCCAGAGCTTAAGTACAGCCTGTGTTAAATCTGGGTCTCAACCAGCGTTGCTGAACTGAAGCTATTTTTCTTCTTTACTTCTGACTGCAGAGGAAAAAAGCTGTTCTTCATTCCGATACCCTTCCTTGGTTGTGAGGAAGGTGAAATAATTTGTGTATAGCTACAACTCACGTAAGACTGAGATGCAAGTGACAGAAGAAACTCCCAAAAGAATTAAATTTTCATCTGGACTTGAAATTTTACTCAACTTGTAGTTTATTCAGCTGTGTACAGATGCCTGTTTTAGAGCCGTTAAATATTTTATTAAAGTTGTTCTATATTAAGTATCAAGAAAAATAATCTCTTTAAGCTCTTTAGTTTACAAGAGCTTAATGCAAAATGTTACTGGTTTTTTATTTCCTTAAATTGGTACCATATGTACTTACCATTTCCTGTAATGGTAAGGTTGTGGGTCCTGAAATTGTCCTCGGCACTCTCCAGCCCCAAAGTGGTATAGGCCAGCAAATTGTACTTTGCTCCACTAAATGTGAAGGAAAAGGCACACTTAAGACATTTCTGCTTCATATTGCTCAGGCAGTAATTAAAGAGAGCTTAGACAGGCCTGAGATATCATATTTGGGTACCAGGGAACTCCAAGGTGCAAGGCAGCACCTCTCAGTGACCACAGATTGCCGCGCCCCCCCTCCTCTTTCCACACAACTCTCGTGTCTCTGGTTTTATTTGTAAACAAACTCTGTTCCACAATCCATTTATCTCCTTGTTATATCCTTATCTCCTGCCTCCGTGCTGTGTGTACCTCCAGTTCCCTCCCACCCCACAACTTCCAGGCCAATGCCAAGAGGCCCCATCAGGGTGGCTCCTTCCACTGTCTCCTCTCTGGGACTTGGTGGCCAGCGGAATTCCGTTGTGGCCAATGCCTCTGAGCTGGGCTCGTGCTTCCTGGGGAGCCAGCAGCTGCCAAACCCAGGGATAGAGGCTGTGCTATCCAAGCCCTCTGCACCCTGAGGATGCTCAAAGCACCTCCCCCCTCTAGTCAGACATCAAGTAACTTTTAATAGTTTTTCAGCTCTTATTGCTAGGCCTAAGGCAATTAGATTAGGTAATAGGTTCAAAAATTCCTACAGTTAATAGAACAACTGATGACATAAACTTTATCTGAAAATACAGGTTAAAAATTAAAAGCAGTATAATTAAAAATTATACTGCTTCTCCGTGTTGCTCTGCTCTTTTACTTTGCCTGTGCAGACCACGCTTTTTATAAAAGAGTTGTTGATAAGTTTATTTTTAATAGTATCTAATAGGTGGATTCTTCCCATGCAGAAATTTGTGCAGAAATGCTACAGTCAGCTTTGTAGCGTAAAGGCTTTTTTCCCTTATTGTACTTACAGGTTTCAGAATGTTTTATCTTTGCTTTCTGTTTTGCCTGGGGGGTGGAGGGGAATAAAAAAAATCACTCTTACAACCTAGCACAGTGCATGTGGAATGGAATTCTTGGAATAAACTGGCATAAATTTGGTACGTTTAACCTTTTCTCTAAAATACTCATCAAACCAAGTAACAGATTTACAGTCCAGCAATGCAGTAAGAATTTCACCTGGCCAATGGCAGTTTGAACAAAGTTCACAGGAAAACAAACCCCTCAAAAATCACTAACTACTCTCCCTAACAGGATCTAGCACAAGATCCTTAAAAATATCTTCAGTAGAGCATAAGAAAGCCTAGTGGTGTGAAAGGTCAGAAGACACTACAGAACCAAATCACTAAAAAATAGTTTTCTATCATAATATTTTTCCAATCTTGTTTTTCCTAATAGCACAGTGGGAACATGCAGTTTTAAAGTCTTTGCCTTTGTTGATGAACAGGGCAGATGTCTGCCTACCCCTAACCCTAATGAAAGAGGAGGAGGAAAAGGAGTAAGTTTGTTAGCAGGGAGGTCTGATACACATCTGTCTCAAGGGAATGAAGAGAAAATTAAATACGTTATAACATTCTGGGTGAAAAACCACTGCTATGAAGCATTTCAAGAGGGCAATCTGAACAAAAACTCATCAGCATTTGTATATATTCCCTGTTTGACTGTTCCCTGACAAAAGGTTCTCCATTGATTATGTTTGGCCATGCAGTTGAGCAATGCATTACCATTCTATCTAAACTGTACCAAAAAGTTCAGTTTCTTCTCACAGATAAAACTGCTGTGCTGATTTTAAAGTTGCCTTTTTTTTTCTAAAGCATGACTAATTACAACAACAACCTTGCCAAAATAAATAGCTACTTCACTTTTAAAATATGCTTCACAGTAACATTTTCATTCTAAAATACAAGTCATTCCTTTCAGGCAGCTGCAACGTAATTTAGAAAAGTTTTATCTACAAGTATTTTTCAAATTTAACTGGCTAATCAGGATTGTTGACTACGTTTTTCCTCTGCGTTTCACAGAATTAGCTAACTGCCTTAAATGGCAATTTCTTCGTATAACAAAGAGTAATCTGCCTGCTGCATCTCACTCAGTACTTTGCATATCTATAGTATTTTTCCACATAATAGCTTCATTTGAAGAAAAAAAGTCAGCTCATCTCCACAACATGCCTGTGGCAAAGGCTCGTTGCTAAATTTGTTTACTGATCAAGAGACAGAGGCACTGAATTTGCCACACAGAGACTGGTGTGGGAAGGTGTAACTATACCACCCTTTCTATAAATGCATGTTAATTAACGTATTTCCAATTCCAGAATCTGTTCCTGAATATTAAAGCCAGTGTTAGAAATTCCAGCCTTAGTTCGCTCACTCGAATAGAACGAGTGGAAGGCTTGGGAGTCAAAGAAAAAAAAATTCCAATATCCTCATTTTTCAATCAGTTCTTCAATAATAGAAGGTAAAACCAAATAGAACCTTCAGGTATTAATGAGGACCCAACCATAAAAGCGAGGCCACTAGATTAGACTATGTACTTCCTGCAAAATATCACCAGGGATTTGCCAATTCAAACATAGCACATGGAAGCCGTGCCTTCAGCCCAGCGGGGGACAATCCATCGAACCCAGCAACAGGGGCCTGTGATGCCAGTTCTGCAAGTGGATAAACATGCACTTCAGGGAGACTCTCCAATCATTTGCCCAAAGAGCGACGTGGTTACTCTGGAATACAGTAGTATAACTGCACTGAAGATTTTTTCTTTGATGACAAATGTAAAAAGAAAAAAACAAGGTTTAAAATGCAACATAAAAATTAAGCAGGCAAAAGACTGTCTAGAAATTAAAAGAGAGATTATTAAGAGATAATATAACTCAAGTTAACCAACTTAAGCAACCATTCAAAGCACTTTGTCACTAAGCTTTTGCAAGAAGTTACAAGTCTGACTCTTTCCTCACTAACCAGAGAGATTTCTAAGCCAAGGAGTTTGACAAAGAGGGATCACAGAGTTTTTGGAAAATGGAGAATTTCACTCATGTGTGCTCTGAAACGAAAAAGGTTTGTACAAATGAAATCTACAGAGAAAAGGTGTTCTCATAATACGGAAAGTTCACCTTTTTGTTGCGGTTTAATTTCCCCTGCTGGACTGGTAAAACTCTCAGGGAATACTTGAAAGATCTCTTGTAATCTTGCAATCTCTTTCCATTTATAAGGGCTACATACCAAGGTCTTACTAATATAAATCCTAAGGGGAGCCTATAAAAAATATGACAGCTTATTTTCTGCCTATAATAACCCATTTCTTTCCAAGAAACTTTTTTAATCACCCAGCAAAGCCATCATTAAACACTTCATTGTTCATTTAACTCTGTTAAGAAAGTAATAGTCACTGTGAGACGATTATCTACAGCAGAAACAACAAACTTCCAAGATGGAGGAAAGGAAAATTCAATTGAGAAACCGAAAGCAAAACCCAAGGGAGGAGGCAGCTGTTTAAATTGTCTGGTGGTGCCTCTTCCTTAGAAGACAGGCAATCTATATTCAAGCAAATAAGCCAGTGGTTATATCTGATTCAAACTGTGTCTAATGATAGAGTGTCATGGCCCAGCTGAAGCTGGTGGAAAGCACAGCCACCTGACATGATGATTGAAAAATACCTTGTCATTAGGTGGAACCCACTGGAAAGTTAGTGATAAAATTCCCTTTGCTCTGGTGGATAAGATCTCTTGGATGTCTATTTTTGAGTCAAACAGTAATATCAGTATACGGTAGTATCAGTTTGACAAAGACAAAATATGCTTGAATGTTTCCTTTTAAAAATCACAGGAAATAGATGTATGAAACTAGACTAAGACTATACTCAACACCTGGCAAGTATTAAGCATTGATTCTTTACTGCTCAGCTGCCAAAAAAAGTAATTCCTTGAAAAAATTGCTTTCTAAAAAAAAAAAAAAACAACAAAACCACAACCAAAAAACCCACCAATATTACTAGCATTTGCAAATTAGGTATTTGGCCTTCTTAAATCTCAGTGAAATGAAAGTAGCTGGGAAATATTAAAAGGCAGTTAATTTCATTAGAAAATGTGTGCAAGACTAAAGATCATTTTTAAAAGGAAACAGGTAAATTATTGGGAACAGCATTTATATCTATGAACACTGAAAACCAGTAAGTCATTCTAAAACATTCTGTGCTAAAGGCAATTAAGAAATCTCCTGTTAAGCAGCTTGTAACTGTAAAGTGCCTTCGGCAGTCCACAGTTTTACTGACAAGCAGGAAGGGAAGTTAGGGGACAGGATACAAGAGCTGTTTCTCCTTCCTGCATACACACCTTTTATTTCACACAACTTGTAACTTTTAGACATGTCTACCTGTCAACTGTCAAGTATGAGCAAAGCTGGCCAGGTGCAAAAATAGTATGGGGGAGGGAGTAAACGGGAAAGGCAGATGGACAGAGGCACACAGACAGACTGACTGTACAAGCTTGGCTTCTTCTAGAGATCAAACCAAAAATATTATAGAGTTTGCAAAGAACAGTGGATTTCCCAGCTGCAGAGCAGAAAGATAAAGCCTACTCGTGTGTTTCAAGATCAGAACCAGGCCCCAAGGCTCAGCGACATGGTTGGAATTCACACCTACTTTCTCATTTCCTATTTAAAATGTAAATTTTTTTTCACTCGGGCAAGTACACAAAGAATCAGCTTCTTGGCAGTTTTCCAAAAATATACAATATATTCGGCTTATTTCTATTTTAAAAGGTATAAAACCAGAATATCAACATATATATGGCTTACTGGATGACTGGGTCAGCAGGCAAAAAGGATTCAGGGCTGTCTTCTTCCAGAGCAGCTTTGAGTTTCTTCCCTGTAGCTTTGCTGAGGGACGTTTTAAGCTTCTTTGCGAGTTTCTTAGGAGTGTTTGTTATATATAAAGACTCCTCTGTACAGCAACTATACACTTCAACCTTCACCTGGAAATCTGGTCTTGCTTCATCGCTGAAGGGGGGGAGGAGAAAATTTCAGAACGTTTGTTAATAAACTGTGCACGCAGCCAAGGAATGCTGCTGCAACTTCACGTATTAAATAACATATTTCCAATCAACGGGAGGAATGCCATGAGATTCAGGCACAGACATACATTAATATGGAATTAAGGACTAGAGTACACAGCAGTAACTTAGTGTTGAAGTCATGAGATGAATGTTATAATTGAACCATAAACAATTACAAACAGGAAATTCAACGTTTAGGTTAAAAACTGGAAAAAAAAACCCATGTTATGGAAATACACAGGCAAGACATTCAAACACACTTAAATCTGCCCTCTACTGTTACACAAAAATCACATGATTGAAAACCTATCCATATCTATGGTCCCAAATCATACTGAACTGTATTAAAGATATCTTAGTTGCACCCTTCACATTTCTGAAAAAAAAAAAAATCCTATCTCATTTAGATGTAATAAAATCTCTTGTTCATAACTCAACTACACACTGCTGCATCCTCCTGTCCGCAGCCTTTCTCTGTTTTCAGTTCTACTGATTTGCTTGTTCTCAAGCTTAGCCATCAAACCAGAAGCCCAGGCTCATCTTTCAGGTACAAATCATGTCATTACACAGATGCCCACAACAAAATCATCCCAAAAGCTTTTATAACAAGTCTTTCTTTATCCTGGGGGATACAAGGCAAGTCAGAGTGCCTTTTCTGCTTTTGTCGCAGTATTTCACAGAAACTTATAATGATCAAGTCTCATATCTTTGAAGACGGAGATTTAAATCTTTGTCCCCACTCTTAACTGGAAGAGATGTTTAAGAGAGTTTAAAATCTGATTTAAACTCAGGATCTTGATTTAAAGTTTGCGGTAGTTGTGGCTTTCCAGTCAGTCTTCCTCAGGAGATTGAATCTAAATTGTTGATATAAAAAAAATTAAGGGGGGAGGGAGGGGAGTTAAGCATATGCTCAGATGAGTGTGACAGAACATGAGGTGTTACATGAGGAAGGAGGCTGTAGCCTGCTGTACAGAATAACAAAACACTGGGTGCAACATCGATGCCAATACTTTCATAATGCTTTCAGGTTTTAGCATTTATTTAATTCGGCCCTTGAGACACAAGTTTATCTCTTTATAGGAAGAAAAAGGCTTCAGCATGGCAAAAATGAAAATAAACAGAAAAAACGAAAAGATCGAGCGGCGCATCGAGAACCAGCATCATCCTTTACGCAAAACCCAGCTTTCCAGAGGTGGGGATTCACCGCCCACTAAAACAAACAGAACCTCTACTGATTCCTTGGCCCACGGCAAAACCTCGTGGGCCTCAGCCAACCTTATTCCCAGGCACACGCACTTTCAAAAGAAAACACCAATAGTTGTACTTCATTCAACAGAAGTAAATGATACTCACAATATGGTTACATTTTCAAAACAGATATCTGTTGTTGCTTTATCCACAAGAGCCACCTCGGTATCAAAGACCTCAGCTCCCATTCTGAACAAACAAAAGACTGCATAGCGCTGCGATTCTGGAGAGAGCCAAAGAAAGGTTTTGTTAGCCATACTGCACACCACAGTGCCGAACACTTCCAGTAAACACAAGTATACTAAATGGGAACCCGCACCTCTAAGCAATTGCCCTCGAATTCTTCTCACCATCAATTTTCATCTTAGGATTTTATGATAATTGACCTATCAAAGCTGCTGTATAGGTACAACAACATTCACGGAGGGGAAAAAATGCCTACTTCTACGAGTAAAAAAAAAAACCGGTTGAGTAATCAGGTGTAGTTAGTGCTAGCAACTTCAAAAACATTAGTAAAAATGTAATTTTGTTTAATTAAACGGATCGTATGGAAAAAAATAAAAATAACCTAACATTTGATCCAAAGTCTGTATCATTTTCTGAACGTACGATATAGGATTAGACTATTTTGCCATGCTTTGCCCCTCTGACCCTATTGAAAATCAAAGTGAAATCAATGCCAAGTGACAGCTGGAACAGATTTAGGGTTAATCTCCATGACACAGCAAAATGCATGTACTTGAAGACTACCCAATAATACACTCCACACCAACAGACAACTTTCATTTAAATTTCTCACTGGAAACAGGCTGCAATATACTCTCTCAAGTGTAGACACGACATAGAATAATGTGCTTAATCAGAAATTTCTCAGTTAACCATTTCATAGCATTTTTTTTTGTTGCTTCCTCTAGAATTTTTCCTCAGTTGGACTCTTCAGAGACTCAGGTTTAAACATAGAGAAGCACAGGACTTTGAACTAACTCAGCTTGCTACAACCAACAACTTCAACTTATGAGCATTTACATGACAAAGAGCAAAATATGGACCGAATGCAAGGTCAAAGAAGGGGTTGATATGAGTATGGACTTCCCTATTCAGTTTAAATTTACAGGCACAAGCAATTGCTTATCACAGTAATTAATAATGATCTTACATACTTTCTTTATTGCTGAAGTGATCAGAGCCTTTCCACATTAATGGTATCCGAATATCTAAAGGGTTAAAAAAAAAGCGGTGGGGAAATTAAGTTATAGTCAATACTGTAGATCTACGATCAAAACAAGTTACAAAAAGTTTCTTGTTTCTTCTTCTGATGTTCTGGTGGTAACAGGGCCTTCTACCCAGAGAACAGCATAACTATTTTAAGTTTATTATTCACTTCAAAAGAAAAGTCATCAATTTGAAGTGCCATTTTTGTTTAGAAATTATGCTAAAACGAAGAATATTTTAAATCTCATTTGAAAGTACCTGAAATAACATTTCAGGGTGGCTGTGTAACACAGTTCTGAGAGGTATTCTCTGAGGCCATTATTATGCATACATGTAAACTGAAATTCTGCTTGCCTTTTGCTGGAAACCACTCATCCCACTGCAAGAGGAAAGCCTTCCTGTTTTAATGAAAAGACTGGGATATTTATACTGCAAACACTTAAGTCTTGTTTTGCTAACCGCAGAGAAAATGCCACTTGTAATCACATTCCCAGTCAGAATTGTCTTAGTCAGCATAAAAAGAGTTTAGAAACGTTTTTTTTAAAGCTCAGAATTATCCTTCTCCTTCAGAACCATAGCAGAGAGGCAGTTACAGAACCATTATTTTAAATCATGCCTGTCGTTTTAATATTAAGAAAGTATTTTCTTCAGTAAATTTCTCAACTTATCTACTCAATCCAGCACAGCACTGAGTGACATCTTCCTCCAGTTCTGAGGACTCAGGTTTAGACAGTGCTCCTTATTAGTCCCTTGTTAAAACACGAATGTGGGGGCTTTATAAACCCAGAGTCGGTTTCTGAAGTACATCGGTGCTGTATAGAAGTATATGCAATATATTAAGTGACACATGATGGCAGCAGTGAACAGCACAAGCTCAAATGCCTTTTGATAAACCCCTTCAATATACAGGAAAAACTTAAGGAGCGTTGCTGGCTCCGGTGTTGACCTTCATATGAGGCTGATGGAAAAATCCACGCACAGTTTGCTAAGATGCAGAACTGTGGTGGCATTTTGGCAACACATCGTTGTGTATTCCTACAGGGGATTACCCACAAAACTTCCTGTTGCTTTAAGTGAAACCGCAGAGAGTCGCTCTGTCCAAGAAGTTAAGTAAAAAATTCACATTTCAGTTAATTTTGATTATATTATGAGACATCTTATTATAAGTGCTATTTCAATTCTGAGGCTTTGAAATTCAGCTGTTTCTAAGCGTTCCTGAAAACTAATGAATTTTCCAGTAAACTGCCACAACTTCCTAAAAATCAACACGTCACCACGTTCTGAAACGGCCTTTCACTTCTAAAGATGCATTTGCATAGTAAGCATTTCTAACTTCTTTTTTTAATAAAGAGAATTAGTTTCATTAAAACCATTACAGAAGCCTCTCTCAAACTTTTAAAATACATATATTTACGTCTGTCATTAACAAAGCACAGAATGTTTCTTTCATAAAAGATGAAGATCTTAAATTTACAAAAACACATGAAAATAGTTACAAATAAAAGCCTTTTTTCCTCTTTAATCATAGCAAACTCTGAATGACAATTTCAATGCCCTCAATAGGCCTTGTTAGCAATTAGAGCACTAGATTAAAGATTACTTCTGTATGCCACTTTCAATATCTTGCTAGCTGAAAAATTTACACCTTAGCCAGAAAATCGTCTGGACACAGATAGTCAATTGCTTGGACAAGTTTAACACAATACTTGTAAATCAGCTCTCAATTCGTTCTTGGATTGAAAGAGCTGTCATTTATCAAAAACAAAGATCAATTTTCACACACCTTAATTTCAGTTATCATTAGCTGTAAAATCCGTGTGGATGCAAACTGGATACATTCAAGCACCACATTCAATCAAATTTAAAGCCAATGATTCCTTTATGGAATTACTGTAAATTATGACCACACTTTTTGATCAACATATAATATAGTGTCTTCTGATTAAAAAAAAAAATCGATTGATACAGTAACATTTATTCACACGTGTGGGGGATAAGTAAAAATTATAGAAGTGTGAAAATCTGGATTAAGGAATACACTCCCCACACAGTAGCCAACATACTTTCTGTAGGAGCACTTTCCTCAGTAGTCCTGCAGAGCTCTTCCAGAATTTTTTTCACATGACCCCCCTTTTTTTTGGTAACTGTCTAAGCTTCACATGTCTAACCATGTGACATGCTCATGCATTTATAAGTGGGTGGATTACTTGATGGTGGAAATTAAGGACTTAATAACAGGTGCTCTATACAAAAAACTAATTTCTCATACTAAAAATAGAGTCCTTAAAAAAAACCCTGATTTTCTAAAGATAGCAGAAGTGTATTATATGACCCTAAAGTCTTCACTGCAGATAACTCTCCAGATCCAAAGGAAGGTGCAACCACAGCACAGACAGTCAAACAGATGCTTTCACCCAACTACCATAAGGAGCAAAGACAGATACACATTCTGCAAACAGCTGTGCTGGCAGAAAATATTATTGAACCATGTGCTCATCACTCTTCTTCTACTAGAAGTTACCTGCTTAAAGATAAGTCAAAATACTCCGAATTAACTGCAACAGTTTCAGTAGTGAGCCCTTCTACACTATTTTATTCTCAATGAAGCAAGTCAGGGAGCACAAACAGATCTGTTAGCAAAGCTGGCAGCACAGCCACAGGAATGCTGAACGTGGTAACATCCACCATTGGCACAAGCAAACAAAATAATAAATCCACAGCACTGAAGTTTGAGAACAAGCTAGGAAACCGTGTACCAGCCCACTAGAAATCGCTGTTAAATATTCGTGTCACCAGCCTGCATTGGAGCCATACCAGTACACCTTTGCTGTAGTCACGTAACATTTGCACACTAGTTATAATTCTGCGCTCAATTTGTTGGACATATGCTGTACGATCACTTCAAAGTCCATCATTGTGGGGAGAAAGAAGTTTTCAGCACATTCACACTTACTCAGCTTTGAAATGCATTCAGTGTTTAGTGACAAACAGAAAAAAACTTATTTCTCTCGGTGGAAGGCCCCATAAGTAAAATGGAAATACAAGGTAGGATCTTCAAAAGCCTGTGTGTGACTTTGGCACAAGTCCTCTTGAAGCACTGGGGGATTTATACCTCTGAAGCACATACATACTTAAAAAAACCCATCTTGTTTGTATAGTTTGTATTACAAGCCGCTGTTCAGACAATTTGCTCCTATAATTAAGTGACTACCCGGCCACTTACCTGATATGGCAACCTTTGCTCTGCATGCCACCCGGTCCTTTGTCCCATTTTCTGAAGACCTGCCAGAAAAGAAGAAAAGAAAAACAAGATTTGAGATCTGTGCATTTAGACATCTAAAACTCAACCCTTCAAACACTAAAAAGTGTCAGGGTCTTCATATCATAGCTCATTTCAAGTGCTTTTCTTTAAAGTTAATTTTGGTATCTCTGGTTTAAGACATGAGTCATTAGTTTCTTAAGGATAATCTGGAAGGAAGGTATGCCATCAATTTTCTTAATTCCCTAGAAGCTTTTACTCCAAAGCTTATGTAACCTGGATATTAAAAGACAAGTAGATTCATCTTCCTTGTCTTTTGCAGCTCCAACAGGACCAAATACGTGATCAGTTTTTCCCTTTTGTACACATCTGCGGAAATGCAACTTAATTCATCAGTTCTATTATTGTTTAGAGAATTGAATCCTCCTCTATTAATAGAGCCTAATTATAAAATGTTGCATTTTAATTTTACATGCAGGCAGTTTGCTAAATAGACAGAGTGTAGACCTCAAAGTCAACCTTAAATTGAATTAAAAAAAGATCTGTAGATAATGAGTAACAAGAGTGCTCTCCTTACCTCTGCCACTGCTCCTAACACCTAACCAGGTAAGGAGAAGTGAAAATTTCTAGCTGCTACCGGTATCATGACTTCCAGAGGCAGTTAGAATATCTTTGCAACTCACAGATTACAGACCCACACAGCAAGAAACAGGAACAACATCCACTTGAAAACCCTAGAGTGGGAAAACTCAGCCACGATTAAGCTTTAACCAAATTCCAGTCCCGAGCAAATACCAAAAGAAAGAAGTGCAGATGGACCATCAACTATCAAAAATACAATTTAAATGATAGAGAAATAACACTATAGTGTGCACCTCTTCTAAGGAGCTCCACTGAAAATTCCAGGGACTCCTGAAGACAGAACTCTAAGCAACGCATGACAGTCACAAATCAAACAAACAATAAAGCTGTTCAGATACATCTCCGAATATCTCAGCCCTGTTCCAGATATTTGCCATCACCATTCTGTGGTCACTGGCATCAAAGTCCAGGAGTTGAGTAAATCAGCATATATCCATATTTGATATTATTCCATCACTGAGAACTTAAATAGTGAACCACTATAAAGATTTTCATCTCGGTAGGCAAAAGCAACACATCCACAATAATTACAGAACACCACATGTATAATGTGCTAGTTTTCAAAACCAACTTTCAGATAGAAAATGCAGCTCTTTCCTCCAACAAATTTCTCCTCTAAACCCACATTCCTGAAAGCAAAAAGCAGCAGAACTGTTCCTACAGATACAATTAACTTGAGCCAAGCATGTATCAAAGATTTTCTATGTTAAACTGCAATATAATATTTCATTAAATTAATAACCTGAGAGCAATAGCGTCTCTGCACCATGATTCTCAGCACTGCACCCAAAATATATTCCACTGGGCAAAAGAATTATAACATTAATTGTATAAACCACGCATACTTTAGCTCCTTCAAGAGTTATAACGTGAGAATATGTTCAAGTAATTTTTCTGCCTATTCAGTGGTGTTTTTATCACGTGGCTGTAGTTAACAAAAGCGGCCAGCAGAGGGTACCAATTAACCACGATGGTTCCCTCATTAGAGGGAAAAGTAGAACTACGTCTATTCTGACTTGATAGCTTTGTTTTGTTCCTTCAGACTTGGATAGGTACCTTTCTGTATGCTAAAGGTAATCAAGAAAATATGACTATTGTATTACTTGATACGGAATTACAGTTTAATGTCAATAATCTACTCAGAAAAATATGACTTGTATTTAATTTTCTAAAGCAAAAAGAAGACAATGAAATGGTCTTATAAAGTAATGTTTTAAGGCAGCTGTAATTTATGCTTATATGGGGGACAAAGGAAGGAAGGGTTTAAATGAAGGGTTTAAATCCACTTCTCTAACCAGGCTGCTAAAAATTCATGTAAATAAATGCCTGCTTCACGCTGCTGCCTTCGCATTTGAGCTGTTACTCACTGCTCTGCAGTTCTGCAGGGGTCTGGCTCTCCTTTTTGGCTCTGTAGCTGTGTCCTGTACGCCCGTATCCGAGCATTGCAGACCATCAGGTTTTTGACAGCACGCAGGAGCTGGTCCTTCTGTGTGCTCACCGCGAGCAGTTTACAGATGCCCTCGCGCATCCGCATCTCAAAGTCAATCTTCTCTTGGATGTCACGATCCTAGAGGCACAAAAATAACAAAGGCTTAAACAAAACAACGACTAACAACATCGTGAATTTTTAACGGGTTCTTCTTATTTCACAGTTGGGATGGAAAACTCGAGGTTTTAATTAGGAGCGGCTATTGCAATGATTAGTGAACGTAAGAATGACAGTTCTCTCTTCAGGGACGAAACAGTAAAATAAGGGATGCAACAGGTTTACTATACCCGTTAAACATGCAAATTCCAAACCAGGTGGTCAGATAAACTCACCGTAGCATCTGAGAGTTACTCATGTCATTCACAGAAAAATCACATATGGTCTTTGAGAAGCCTAACTGAACCAAACTTATAAATTAACTCCCCACTTTTTGCAGTGATCACTATTAAATAAACTTTAAACTGAGAAAAATGTCTTAAATGTTTTAAATCAGAAATTCAATCTCTTTACCTCTTTGGCCATCTGAAAAAGAATGAAGAAAATACAAGGGTTTTTCACTTCTGGTTGATATAAAATTTAGGCAAGACAACAAGCAAAAATAAAGGAGACTATCCTAATATTTAACTGTTTCAGGCCATGAACTGAAAGTCAGACAGCTGTGGTAGCTTCAACCCTATGCAGGGATCATACCATGCAGTTTCCATTCAAAGCATGAAATAAGCTAAACTTGCCTGAAAGTCATTAGAATTCTGCATCACTACTTTTTTAAATAGTAGGGTTTTTTTAAGGTACTATACAAACTTCAGGCAAGTTAACTTTTTCCTGCCTACTTTCAGAGAAAACAGACATTTATAAATGTGCATTATTCTTCACTTGCCACTTCAAAGAGATCAATCCACCCGGATCCAGAATATGATTAAGGTGAAGGATCATAGACAGTTTACTGTCTCCCAAAGGTGTGCTAGATGCCACTGATAACCGATACAAATGTCCCTGTTATGTGGCCATTCCTGGCCAAAACAAATATTTCTAGCATATGATGAACAGAGTGTTGTCACTGTATTGCAGGGTAGCATTGCAAATAAAATGCAAGTCAGTGACTAGTGAAGCTTTGTCAACACTGAGCAAGAGTGTCCCAACCACATCTGGAACTGACAGGATCGTGTCAGTTTTCAGGTTTACAGTCTGAACCCAAAACAAACACATGGATCTGTAAGCAGTTGTCTGAAACTTTGTGGTACAGTTTCTCATTTTCCTCAGATAATAATAGAGGTGGGTTCCTCCCACCCACGATGATAAAGACCCCAGGCTTGTGCAACCAGGCAAAGCAGGACAAATATATGTTCTATGAATCTGCCAGCATTTAAGGCAATTTAGTTACACAGTGAGAACAGAGATGATGAGTAGACACCACCGTGACAGAGGAAACTAATAAGGTGTAGAGAACTCTCCAGAAAATAACAACTCTTAATCAGAGACCCCATGAGAAATGCCTGGAACATACACAGGTTACCATGACACAGGCTCTCTGGCACCAGTGGGTTGTTTTGTGGTAAACAGCTCTCAAAGGTCTTATTAGAGATGTTTTCCATAGAAGCTCCGCTGGTGTTCCCTACAGTTGATATATGAAGGCCTGGAACCAGTATGGCACCATAGACTACCCCAGTTTTCCCCCTCAAGGATTTGCATTTTAAAGTTTCAGTAACAATCTGAGCAGGATAAAGCAGGGCACCAACACCTCTGCATCCTCAGCATCTGCTTCTCTATCCACACTTTTTTCAGGGCTCTTCCCAGAAAAAATAAATTTAAAAAGAGAACAATAAATAGAATAAGGGAAGATTGACAAAAGCTAAGTCAAATTTTACACAGTTACGAAAACCTAAACCAGGCCCACACCTGCCCCTAAGAAATAATTCCTAATTCTTTGAGCTTATGCTAATAAATCAGCTGCTACAAAGTTCAGAAGAACGAAATAGCACTTCCTCCTAATATTTCCCAGGACAGCAGCCTCTGCACCGCCCCAGCTCCTCTCCACATCTGTCACTTGGTACATAACTGGAAATAAACACTCCTAGTTTGGGGCATCTGCATGTATCCATACTGGGACTTTCAGAACCATGCAAAGCATTCAGCCCATGCTATATCTCAGCCAGGCCCGTATAAAAAAATTCTAGACTAGCAGTAAACGGTGTTGGGCCACAGCTTAAATAACCACACCATATAAATCTCATCTGAAGGAAGAACTTAGCAGCTTGATTTGGAATGCATGAAGTTCTTTGTGCCTAACAAAAATGATTGGTCAGCTTTCCTTTCTTTTCTCATTTCTTCTAAAAATACGAGGACACCATCTGGACTTGGAGGAACGACTCAGCACTGTTTTGCCATATGCTGTCTACTAATGCACTGTTTCCCTCGTGGTCTCCATCCTTCCCCACCAGTGGCAGCAAAACCCAGACAAGATTACTGACAGCCGCTGAAATTTTCAGCCCCATACTCAGAAATTGCCTCAGCAACACTTCCAGAAAGTGTCTTTATATTTCCCACCTAAGTATACCAATTCTAGTTTTACACAGATAATGCAGTCACAAAACAACCGAAGAATTTCAACAACAGCTAAGAAAAATTATATGGATACTGCTGAAAGCAGGACCGATTGAAATTTTAGTTCATTCAATTGTTAACTTAACCACAGGCTTTCAGAATCTTATTCCAAGGTACACTTCTGATTTACTGCCACAGTGGCTTACATATAAACCCAGTTAGTCTATTCTCTTAATTTAAAATAAGCAACTAGCCTGGCAGTGAGCATTCTTCTTAAACAGGGGCTGTGAAGTCAAGACAACAGCTTGTGCACTTTGCAGCTAGACATCGGAATGAGCGTTTGCTGCAATTGACAGGCACAGCTTTATTCGGACACTGCCGAGTTCAAACAAGTCAGGTTTTTAACTGATTCGAGGTTTAAAAAGATACGATTCATTGACCGGAAAACCAGCGGCTGAACGAAGGAAGAGGTGGAAGGACCAGCTCCAAGCACGGGCAGAGGGTGAGCGGGGAGCTCAGCCCTGCTGTGCCGGGGCCGCCCGCGGTCGCCACGGACCCGCCCAGCTCGGGGGCAGCGCAGCTCCCGTCCCCGAGCACCGCCCGCCACACCGACACCGCCCCCGCGGGCACCGGGGTGGGCTGGGCTGTGGTGCGGGGATGGGATGGGATGCCCTGCCCTGCCCTGCCCGGTCCCGCAGCTCACCGGCCCGCCCGGCCGCTCCATCCTCATCAATGTGCTCAGCCTCGTCCTCCGCCGCGCCGCCGTTCAAACCTCCCGCCCCCGGCAACGGCCGCGGCGGGGCCGCCCCTCGCACCGCCCCCTGCCCCGCACCGCCCACCGCACCGCCCTCCGCACCGCCCCCTGCCCCGCACGGCCCCGCGCCGGGACACCGCTGCCGGCCCCGAGCAGCCGTTTGTGTCCGCAAGGACGCCTGCAGCACGGCATCAGCGCTATGGGCAGCGGGGTGTTTAGCTACAACCGCGAGTGCCAGTGATAAAGGCCGGGACAAAACCTCTCTTGGCTCCCTTGTTCCTCGTTGATCTACTTTTCTGGGAAAGGGCGACGCCACCTCTTTCTGGAGAATACTCTTTAGGGGAGCTGGGAGGAGAGGCTCATGGCAGCTTTGCTGCTCCAAAGCACGCCATGAATTTTTAACCGTGTTCTTGGTTTTCTGCAGTTCATCTAATTATGCATTTTTAATGTGCTGGTACTTCAATAGCTGCGCTAGTAGCATGTGTTGTGAAAAATATATTATACTGTTATATACTGAATAAATGCATTCATTATATTATTATATATTATATTAATAACTGCAATCCGATTATTCATTGGATTGACTGGAGAGGAATGGGAGCCATCTCTCTCTTCTGCTGCCAATTTTGCAGCTCTGTCTTCAGCAGTTGAAACAAAAGAGCCAAAATAGTGTCTCCCATCCATCCCTCATCTCCAGTTTCTTGGCTTTCCTCTCTGAATTCCTCCTCGGCAGGTGATGGTCAGAAGCACAGATCCTTATTGCTTCACACATGGCTGTCAACATTTGCGGGAAGTAAAATGTGCTGGAATGAGTGAGATATACAGTGTTGCTAACAGCTTTCTACAGAAGACAGAAGTCTCCAGGCTAACATATGCTTATTTAAAAGACAAGAAAATGCAGTTAGAAAGGAAAAATTTTAAAAGCCTCACTGCTTGATCAGGATTTAACGTAGGTGCTCTGAGGCTCTGGTTGGTCCCCTCCATTTAGAAGTGGGGCCTAAATGGAGGGGGCTATGTTGGTCGAAAATCATGAACTTCTAAGCCAAAGGTATGTATCCCTTATTGCAAGGCAGAGGACAGGGAGCTCTGCTTTCCTCCAGCTTGCTCAAGTCTCACCTGGAGGCAGAGATGGCAGCAGCAGCTCTTCAGCAGTTTCTGTCTCCATCTTGGCCACGTTTCTTAGGGTAAGGAGGCATTCAGAGCTTCGTTAAATACCTTCATCCCATCCTGAAATCCTCAGTGTACCATTGGCAGGATGCGTGCCACAGCTGGAAAGCCCTACCCTAGGTTATTTCTTTCTAGACACTACGTTTTAGGTACTGTGACTTTCCCAAAGTCTTTCTGCAGTATATCCAGTGGAGAAATCCCATCAGGGAGCCAAAATTTTCCTTAATCAAGGTAGGATATTTAGAGCCGCATATAGACAGCCAAAACATCTGAGTGGGTTTGAGGGAGATTGAAAGGAAAGTCTCCATCTAATCTTGGTGCTTCATGCATCCCAGCACGAACCTGGGGTTCCCATCTCTGCTGCAAAGTTCAGGATTTCAGACACATCAAGAGAGACCCATCAAATGAGGGGAGAACATGAGATGCCAAATCAGAGTGCCCTTTTGATTCACAATAAGGTTTATCTTTTAAGGTGTGTTCTGGTCTGCCCTGAATCAGTCAGGGATGGAATGTGAGGCTCAAAAATCTCCAGGTGATTTTCTTGGATAGAGAAGAAAACTAGAAACAAGAGCATGCCATATAGTGGAATTGAACCAAACAAGTGAAAGTCTCAAGTTAACTGAACTGCTTCATCCTTGAAACAACGTTTGACCAAAGAAAGTGAGGGTACAGCCTCAGCAAATATCAGTGGCTGAAACCCTTTGACGAGTTTGATGTAAAATCTGGGAGCAGCTGGAAATGATAACCTTAGTGTAGAGATAAAAAAATAAGGAAAGAATCACTGTAACTCTACCTTGCCAAAACTCATTCACCAGCTCACAAGATGATGCATTACCTCAGAAAACTAATACAACCTGTGAAAAAGACACACCACAACACTTCCCACGCAGCACCATCCCGAGCAGTTCAGGTTAGACTGCTGGCTCAAGCCTGGAACCCACTGGCTCAAGCTTTCCAGAAACACTCCCTGCCAGAGCCCTGAGAACAGCTGTCTCAGGTGTGCACCAAAAGGGTTCTGTCAAAAGCCAGAGTGGCTACATGGATGTGATAAAAATCACTGCAAAAGGACGAGTAATGCCCAAAATTATTCCAGGCAATCAGCATCTTTAAAGCCATTTTTGCTGGTGGTGTAGACAGTTCCCAGGAATCTGTGGCAGCTGTCCAAGAATTTTAGGAGCTAATTAGCATGGTTTTGCAGTACAGTCTGTTCAGCAAATCCTAGCCTTAATAAAGTCCCAAAATGTGACTGCTAGCAGCATAAAGAGCCTGTGCCTGCAGCCCTTACACATTCCTGCTGACATTGACTTGAATTGGAACCCTTAAGAAATCAGTGGGAGTTAAATGTGTAGGACTCAGCCCTAAGCAATACAAACAGTATCTTCCCAAGCTCAGTGCATACCTGCTTCAAATGTCCAGTTTTCCATTACATTAGGAAAGTGTTACTGCAATGTCTGGCTTTTCACACTCTTGCACCTGCTTCTGCTTTGGTCCTTCTTTGTATTCACTTTCTAGAGACATTCAGTTTCTTCGTTACAAAATTCAGTGCATCAGAGGCTTAATTAAAAAAAAATAAAACATTTCACCAAACTTCTAGCTCTGTCTTTTAAGGGAACACAAGACTGAGGCTCTAAAAGGCATTTCTGCAGCTTTTGGACGAGGCGAGATGTTCTCTCCGCGCTCCAAGTCTAACTCCAAAAACGCTCTCCTGCTGCTGTTGCAGCACACAGAGTAACTTAAAATGAAGACAGTTTAATGCCATCTATATTATCCAGAGATTTGGGATTCAGCTAGCAACTAGTCTGCTCCCTAATTGAAGAGTCATTCCAGCAGACAGGAAAAATTAAAAAAGAAGCATTGTAATCATGTGGGTTTTTTAATCTAGACAAGCCTCCACTGAAGGGCAAAGAAACCCAAGGCACAACCTACAAAACAAGGAAAATCCTGCACAGTCACTGCTGCTAGAGGAGAGGAGTCAGAATGGGGGGGTAGGGTGAATTAAATAGGGGATCTATATCCTGCCTTCTGGGGTTTCTTAAGTGAAACATTTTTTTCAGATGAATCACACCATCCTTTTATTTGCCACTCAATTTGCATTGCAAAGCATTTGGCTTCCTTCTAGTATTAGGGAAACTGGATAGCAGAGGAAAGATCATTGTCTATCTAAATCACTGTTCTGCTCAAGTGTTAGATCAGCATATTATTTTAAATGTTAGGCCCATCATTTTGGTTTAGCAGGTACAAAATGTCTACACCTACTCTTGACAGCACTGCAGTATTTTTCTTAATTTCTTAGTTCCCACAGCTTGCTACACCTACTCCTTGAATATCGTCAGAGTGTGCCAGTAAAAATCTATTCAATTCCTTTTCAGACTTATCCTCTTCAGATTTATCCCAAATGGAAATATGTGAAGATTTCTACTGGACGCATGGGAAAGAATTTGCAAAGGCTTTTTATAACTGACTCATTTAATTTTAAACTGAAAAGCAAACTGTTGCCACTGATTGCCACTTACTTTGATTACCGTGGTATGGGACCATTGTAGATTGCTCAAATGGGCAGACACTCTGGAATTTGGGGTGTTTACCTGAATGCTTACTGGAGCCTCAGTAACTCATTTCTTCATTTCATCCTGCTGAGGTCAGTTGAAGTCCTTCCATTCTCGTAGCTGGGCAGAAGGGCAACATGCAGACCTACAAAACAAATCAAATATGGGTAGTACCTTACTGTAATGAACTTCAGTTTCAGTTTTGATTAGATAAGGTGAACATTAATCACCTGGCCAATGACAGTGAGCTAAAGCCCAATCCCATCAAGGTGAAAGCCATGACAAGAGAAAACTTCGTAGGCTCCATCTTACCTACCTGAGCGGTGTGAAGGAGGTGTCTTCTCTAGGGTAGTCATGGAGCCAGTCATTGAAGGCATCACCCTATCATATGCAGGTATCTAAATTAGCTAGGATGTATCGTCCTTACCTCTCTTGGATAATCAGACACAGACGGCAGAACATCCTAGAATAAACTCTTATTATTTCTGGTGTTCTCAGATTAATTTTGCCCCGAGACCTTTCTCATCTTCTGCTCAAGGTTTTTTAATGTTCTGCAGTCCACCATCAGCTGCTCCAGTGCTCCCAATGGCACTGGGGGCATGTCTCTATATGATGCCATCAACAAAACATTGATGCCAGGTGCTTCAATGAACTATTTTTTTGATCACTGTATGTTCCCATAGGATTTCTAAAAGAGACTGTAGAAGGCTAAAAAAGTATGAGGAATTATTTTTCTTTTTTCCAGATAAGATTCCAGGCACTGACTCATCACAGTATTCCTGATGTCAATCCAATCCTGAAGTGCCTCCAGATTAAATTTGCCGTAGCTTCTTTAAGTCACCATATATGAGATAAATGCAATCAAAATACTTTTTATAACATAAATTGTAAGTTACAAAAATCCCACCCCCATATGAATTCTGAAAAGTTTCTGAGATCAAACCTGAAAACCTTAAAAATCAAATTAAACACTGCACTGACTTTGAACTGCAATTTGATCATCCTTCACGTCTTAAAGCTGCTCCTGCACAAGACAGGTGATGAAGGGTGGTTAACTGAGGTACAGCAGTCACACGTGTTCCTGTTTTTCTGCTTGGAGACCTGGGGCATTGGTTTTAAAGCCAATTCACATGTGGTTCCCACACAGGTACAGAATCAAACCCAACAGAAGTATCCTGTTGGACAAGGATCCTCACTGGTGATTGACAGCTTCACTAGAAGCCTTTCTCCAGCTGAGAAGACAATGTGCACACAGTGCCTAACAAAGCACGAGTTTTTGCAGCCTTTCCCCGAGGGTAGATATTTATATGGTCTCTCTTTTCAATTCTACTTCCTATCTCAACAGCTGTTGAATGAATGAAATTATCTTTAGTTCCTTTCAAAATCAAAGTTGGTTGAAATTGGCTGCTTGGATCCTCTGCTAATAGGGGAACATTTACACACACAGAGAAATTATGGTCACACAAAGATGATACTGCTATGGAAACCCAGGGAGGTCCTTTCAGCTGCTCTGTATCAAGGGAATGTTCAGTACAAGAAGGATTTCCTAGAGATTCTACAGTGTTACTCCTATAGCATGCCTTTGACCAGGATTCCTCTGTTGGGTGCACAGTCCTGCTTTGATTTCTTGTGCACTTCCTGCAGGTGACGTTAGATGTATAAAGTATCCATCTGAGGCAGCTGCATCCAGCTGTTCGCTGGGCAGTGAGCTACTGAAGTCACCAGTTTGTGTCATGGGAGAATCTGACTGGGCATTCTTACAGTCTGGTTCCAGGATCAGGTCTGTTATGATTTTTCCCAATTGATATTGCACAGGCAAGTGAAAAGTCACTCGGTCATTTAAATGGATTGACATTTTTTAATTTGAAAGGGGGAATAAGTGCACTGAGAATATCACAAATCTAAAGATAGACTCCTGTATGAGAAAATGACGGAAAAATCACCTTCCTTTTGATAGGCGGAGAACTACCCTGGATTGCTTGGAAAGCAGACGCAGACTTCTTGCAGCAATCTCCCAAGAAAAAGGAGCAATTGTCCAAGTTAGCTCATGGGATTTTTTTTTTTTTTTCCTGTCTGGAGGTAGATAGATGCAGGCTAAGCATCTGCAGATGGTCTCTGTTTTTCCCACACGATTTAGAACATCTCTGCAGAAAACAATACTTGGCAAACGGTCTCTGCCTGAAGTGATTTTGTAGTCTGGTCTGATTTTTCCCAAGTACTGGAATGTATGTATCCAGGGAGAGAAACATGGCACTGCAACGTGCTCTGAAGGCCAAGCAACATAAGCTGCCCTCTGTGCAGCCACAGGCACTCAAGCCCCCCCTGCACTGCAGCGTTGCTGTGGAAGGAAATTGTGACTGTGCCTTACCGAGGCACATCTTGAGGGGACAGCTGTTGTCCCAGATAGCTGAGGCACAATAGCCCAGTGGACTAGTGAATCCATTTCTTTGCATTTCACACACTTTTTGGACTGGTTTTTTTCCTGTCTCGGGGAGGATATTCAAAGGGGCATGGGTAGAGAGCTAAACTTCACTGCAAACTCTCACTTTGCCCCAAAAAATGGTCCTCATCAGTAAGATAGTTTTCCCCCTTACACTTGGGGCTATAACCATCTGCAGCTCTCTGGTTCTTCCTGCCTTGCCACAGAGCTATAGTTTTTCTGCATTTTTCTAAGTCCTGAGTTGGGTTCCAGCTGCGTAAACAGATATTTGTCATATGGATCAGGCCAAGGAAGAGCAAGCCAAAGCAAGAAGGATTAAGGCAAGTGTTATTTCATGAAAATATAATAGTAAAAAGCACATAACATCTCAATACTGTCAATATACTTATTTATATGTGCAACATAATGACCATTTGTGGTTGGAAATTTCTATCAGAGGTTTTAAACCCCTGGTCCCCAAGGAAAATCTGGCTTGCAAATTATGTCCCGTTTCTTACAGAAATAGATACTGGAAAAATAGTGAGCAGTTCATCCACTCAAGTGCTTAGATTAAAGAAATACATCCATAGGGATAAGATTTAAATTTTTAGATCTGACAGTTAATTTTCCATTCTGAGCATCCCTAGTCGCTGTGTTTCCACCAGACTTCCCCCTAAATCCAGTCTCTTCCTCTGCTTCTGTGTGCAGTAGCTCTGTGAAATAACTTGCTTCCATGAAACCTCAAAAGAACCACATTGTAACAAAAATATTTGCCACGGCCCGGCAGATTCTGGGCCCCCATTAGGGTGGTAAGGCTGTTCCGAGGAATAATCGCAGTGTCAGAGACAACAGTGATTTTTTGCTGAATCATCACAAGTGTTGGATTGAAGTTGTCCATTCACGTGTAGGAGGAACTAAAATATTTTTTAATAAGGTAGAAAGATCTAAGGGGAGAAACTTTCTGCAAAGGACACTACGCCCTGGGAACACCCCCCAGCCGAGGTGATGGGCCGCACACCTTCTCTTCAAGGTCACCACGGCTTCACTGAGGAAAACCAATCCAGCTATTTCTTCCCTTACTCCACTTCCCCTTGAAGTCAGACCATGGGAGAGGATGGAATTGGGTTGTACCTGTGCTCACTTCAACATGAGATGGAATCATTTCTTGCTAATGATAGTATTTTTTTGCCTAGTAATATGACCCATTTTTACTCACCATTATGAAAAATAAGGGGTTGAGTAGCAAACATAAGTAACTATGTTTTACCTGAGGTTGGTTTGTCAGAGATTTCTGTCATCCTCCTAACCATCTTATAGCTTCTTAAATGAGCTGAGACTACACTTCATGTCACCATTAGCATTTTAAATCATAAATTATGGTAACAATCAGTAGCACCTCATGTTTTTATGGACAATTTAATCTAAAAGAATAAAAATAATTAGTTCTGCCTGGATGCATGCATGACTTACACACATGCACATATTCACTTTCTTATTTTAAAAATCAAATTTAGTTTTAGGAAGCTATTTCTAGCACTTGACTCTAATGGTGTGTTTGTACAGCGTCATCAGAAAGCAATCAGGCTGTTTAAAGAAAAACCAACAAACAAAAAGTAAACTTTTTCGTAACAGGTTCTTTCAACAGCTAATGCAGACCCAGAGGATAAGTTATCCAAGTCTGATCTGGGACAGAGAGGATCACCTGTTTGAGATAATTCCCAAATACTTTTGTGCAAACAATGTTTGTGCACTGAGGCAGTTTTACCCAACAAGTTAAAATCTCCCTTTCTTTTATTCTTTCCCTATTGGTAAGTGTCTTTCATGTCTCTGTCCATCAACAATCTCTGCAACACTGTCATGTCATCCTACTTACATAGATAAGGCATTAGATTTTGTGAGAGAAAGCATGAGCAAAAAAAGCAAGGCGCTATCTAACACGAAGACCATTTTTACTTCACTTATCTCATAGTGTGGGCATTCACACTACAGTCTTAATTTTTTAAAAATACCCCTGCTCTGACATGGAGTCCCCTCCTGACCTGTATTAACCTCCACCTTTAAAACACCAGTCCAGGAGGGAGCTTTGAAAGGTACAAGTGGGCTGTTGCTCCTCAACTGCCCTTTGTGTTGCTCCAAATCTCTCTCCAAATGTACGTCTCTCTGACATTTTTAAGTGGGGGACCTGTTCTTTCACTGTCATATATTGTCATGGGTTGTTAACAACAAAACCAAACTTATCCCTTGAAGGACAACAAACTCACGCCCCACTTTGCACTACCCAAGACATTGCTTTAACACAGGTCATTTGGCACAAAATACTAGATGTAAATAAAGGCCTGTTTCTGCAGCAAGCTGTGAAAGCCCCATTAATACCCCCATTCAGTGTCCTGCCCAGTTGCAAGAACTTCCAGCCAATCATTCTCCCAGGGCAGCAATAGCTGATCATCCAGACCTTTACACGTAATGCAAACGTGAAAATTAACTGCTCACATGACTATCAGAAAAGAGGAGAGAGCATGAAGGAATAGAAGCAAGTTGACCCTAAACATCCAATAAAATCAACATACTTTCAGATGGCATTAAAGATGCAAGTCTGAACTGTCCTCTGTGTTCCTCTGTGGTATTTGGGGGGCAGGTACCCTAAGCAGAGACAGAGTTCAATATATGGAATATGCGACATCAATGTGAAAAGCTGCAGAGACAGTTTTCTCAGGGACTAGAAACAACTTCACTCAGGCTCCAGAAATGTTTGTAGCATTCTACAAAGTTTTGTCAGTATTCTTCTGAATCCAAGCTGAGCTTTCCCTATTGGTTTGAATTTATTACCATTGTATAATAGTAAACAGAAAATAAAAAACCCACACCTTTTATTGCCCAAACAGGCTTTTTCTTGCCCTCCTCTCATTTTGTTTTGGTTTTCCTCCTTTTGAAAGAAGTGCTGTGTACTGATGCTCCATGGCCTGAGTATTTTTTTAGTATACTTTCCCTTTGTATTCCTTCTGAGTTACTGCACTTCCATATGTGCAGAAAAGTGCCCCAGATTTAGTGTTCCTTAAAAATCACGTTAAGATTGAAGACCAAGCAGCCCATCGCAGCTGCTCGTTGGCAGGCAGGGGTGGACACAGAGCTACTGACTCCATGGCCCAGGGTTGGGCACTTTCCTTCTGGTTCCTGCAAGTTCTAAGCTGCACTGAAGCCCCTGGCTGCAGCTACCAAAATGAACCTGAGATTTTACTTAAGAAAATTAAGTCAAATAACTTTAAGTCATATTAGTATGCATAACCACATAGGAAATATAACGGTATTTTTTTTTGTGATTTAAAAATTCTTATCTGAATACAGAAAATGCCTAAAGGACATTTGAAATTGAATTGAAATCTGAATCGAAATTGAATTTGAATTGAAAGGACCATAAATACTTCTGAGGTTCTGTCTTTCCAGTGCTTCATTCCGAACAGCACCTGGCAATTGCTCTGCTAATTGAAACTCCAGAGGACACGTTATTGTGCAAAACTATCATCATTATATTGATATTTTAATTTCTAGGAAGAGCAAGGACAGAAGAACTGTGGGCTTTGTGCATTTGAATTGATACGTTTGTACAGTCAGATGTTGTGTGGAAGCTTGCTTGCCTGTGCTGTCGTTTCCTGTTGATCCCATACCCATTTCAGACTATGTGACAGCACCAGTCGGCCTAAATATGGGAACAAGCAACATTCTCAAATAAACTAAAACTGAAATTGGATGAGCTGTGGGTTCTTCTCTCTGTTACTGGGGCTTTAATATCAGCCAGATTAGAAAGCACATCCCCTGGAAAAATCTTTGACCTGTGACCCCTGGATCACATTTACCTTTTGTGATCTTTGACCTTCAGATGACCTCTTTGTGACCTTTTGGCCTCTCAGTGACCTTTGAACTCTCGGAGTCCTGGCACAGATGTCAGGGATGGGGCAGAACAGGGGCAGGGGAAGCCCAGCCCCACTGCTTCCCACAAGGCTGGCACTACTGTCCCACAGGCTGGAATATGGCAGAGGACCGAATTTGCCACCACAACTTAACACTGTTCTTTTTATGTCTCTGCTTATGTAAATTAAAAACTTTTCAAACCCCAGTGCATAGGATTAGGCACCGAATCAGCTAATTAGATATAGATGACAATTCTCAGGCTTTTTATGGCCTTGTGGGCACTTTTTTCAGTTGGGAAATCAGCGTGATTTATTTCATACACAGCTCCTCAAACGTGGAAGGCATGTGGTATGAACTTTTAAATGTGATGCTCCTTACTATCCAGTGCCTGTTGCAGAAAGAATGCTATCCCTGAATTAAATTGCTTGAAATTCTGCTTTGATGGGAGGCTTTGTGCTTTTCTTTTCTTTGGAGAAAATGTCTGTATTTTAATAAGTCCCAGTGAGGGAAAGGCTTTGCTTTTGGAGCAACCCAAATGGAGGCATCTTTCTTTAAAGACATCTTGACGTGGTTTTTTTCCATCTTTCAGTCTCTTTTTTGGAGTGGGGCAGTCTCTTTCAAAAACAAATGACCTCCTTTCTGCTGCAGATTCTGTCTCATTTCAGAAGAGCTCTGGGAACAGGAACCCGGTAGCTAAAATACACCACCAAAAGTCTCTTTCCTGCTTGGTGGGTATGAGTGCCTGTGGCAGCAAAATAAACTGTGTTGTGTGCCTGATAATTCTTGAATATATCTACATGCAAAGCTAACATGAGTCCCAGTCTAAGGCACCACTACCATAAAAGTCCCTAAAACACTTCTTACAAGTTTCTAAGGTCATTCCTTAGATTTCACTACTCACTTATTACTTCTTCCCAATAAATCGAGAGATGGTAAATACTAAATGCAGGTAAGTTTCAGCAGTTGAAGTCATCATGTACATTTGTGGTCCACGCTCAAACACCAAGAGAAACACAGCACTTCCCAGCGTACAAACCAGCTGAGCTGAACAGACACCTATTTCAGGCCCAGCTTTTACAGAATGGGGAGACTTGTGGTACTTGCCAGAGCCAAACTCCCAACCCCCTCTGCATGCACTGGTAACGGATGTGCAGCTGTGTGTCTTTATATGCCCATATACAGTTTAGTAAAACTGCCCCAAGAGTCACTCTGTGCAGATCCACGTCTCCTATAAACCAGCTGGTGGTATCATGTAAGGAAGACCTGGGTGGGGAACGTGGGCGTGAAGGGGAGAGACAAAAATTTCTGACACCCCTTTTTCAAAGGCAAACTAGTACACAAACAAGGAAATCAGAGGCTGCTGGATGCAGCCAAAGTGATCATAGTGAATCTAGTTCTACACCACATAAAAAAGGCCCCCTCGAACATGTCAGCATTGCAAGCCTGAAGGGGAAAGTGGCTGCAAGTGAAAACAAAACTGACTCACCTATTTTTCTTGTTTAGCATGAGAAAAAAAATAAATCAGAAGATACACAATTGCAGTAACTCTTGAAATGCAAACTGGTTTTATAACACTCCCTTTTCTATCCACCTTCAGTAAAGTGGAATTATCAGGCAAACAAAATTTAGTTCACTTTTGAAGCGTGATTTTTAAGCTTGTAGGAACCCGCAAAATAGGAAGAGGTCAGATGGGACCTCTACAACAGATACAGATCATTACCTGAAAAAAGACTGAATATTATGAATATTCTACCTTCCTTACAGCACCAGCAGGTTGGTACATGCTGGTTTTATTTAAGTAACTTTTATCCTTCTGGAAATCATACTGCAAAGTGTTTAAAGAGATCTTGAAAGAGAGAGATGCATACAAATAAACTGGATAATGCCTCCCCAGCACTTGGCAAAATTTCACAAATGAGTCATGCATTATGGCTGTGTCAATCTGGGCTTTGTGTTAGTGATGGTGTTAGATCCTACCCACTCCAGATTCCAATCACAGGGGATGAAGCTCAGATATATAATGGCTGATGTACATCCTCCACTGTACAATGCACACTTACTGCTACGTAAAAGGAAGGCTGTTCCTATCCAAATGCCGAGAGAAAGGCTGAACTGCGCGTCCAAATGGGGCATCAGGAGCAGATAATTGAAGAGATGAGAAGCTGGATCCCAGTCCAGCAAAACAAATATTTAGAGTGAAGTAAACCCTGAGAAATCTTGAAAGAATTGCTGGGACTAGATGGTTGATGGATTTCAGATCTAACCATCCAAATCCATGTAGCTGAGGCTGCAGATCAATGGGCTCCTTCAAAGTCATCAACTTTTCCTGTTCCTAAGACCATGAGGGTTGGAGAGGGTAGGAGGGTGTCAGCACTTCTAAATTTGGATGGAGCCTCAGGCACATCTCACCACACTAAGTTCACCTCACTTGTACAGCATCCATCTGCACCTTGGAGCACCAGCCCCAGGCACCCTCCCCTGATGTGGGGAGAAGGTAGGAAGGCCCTGGGCACAACAGAGAAAGATAATGGACAGTAGAGGACAACAACTAAGAAAATGGGAATCAGAGCAGGGGCACATCCTGCCACTGTTGGTCTCCTACAAAGAAATAGTCAGGAGCCCTGAATCTGGAGTCAAACAATTCAAAACTATTCCCTCACGACCTCCCTTCTGGTTTTTGGTACTGCTTGAGGACAAAAGAAGAGAAAATCACCACATTTAGACAAGGTGATACAGGACAACTAACTCATGCAAAATGTTGCAGCCTGGATGGTAGCCCACACACTTCAGAGATTAGCTGAAGCTCTGAAATGCAATTTGAGTAACTTCCTTTGATGTGCCATCTGGTGAATAATTTACTGGGAATGTCTTAATCACATCAAAGGCATCTATCAACGTGCTCAGATTTTCTCAGTGTTTAGGACTCTGCCTGTATATTGCACTCACGAAACAGACATATCAGTACAGAATTAAACTTTACTGCAGTGCTTTCTCCCACAGTAATAAAAAGAACCTGAAGCATATTACCACTATGGCCTCAAGCACTAGATTTTGGAAGTGCAATATTTCACTATTACCTCAAAAAGGCTGCTACTCTACAGTCAGCCTTGCTCATGTTTCCAAACATTTATAAAAATAGAAACACGTCTGTTGTATTAAAAGAGTTTAGAAGCATATTTCCCTATTGAGAAACCATATTGGCAGTGTACTCTAACATCAGTCATATGAATTTAGACCTAGAGAGGACTTAGACTTTAGACTTAGTAGATAATGAAGAAATTTTGTACAAGAAGGGTGGTGGGACACTAGCCCAGGTTCCCAGAGAGGTGGAGGATGCCCCATCCCTGGAAACATTCAAGGTCACACTGGACAGGACTCTCAGCAACCTGATCTAGGTGAAGATGTCCCTGCCCACTGCAGGGAACATGGACTAGATGGCATTTAAGGGTCAAACCAAACTATTCTGTAAGTCTACGACATCCATTCCTCAAACTCCAAATGGAAATCCCATTATTACGGCATCCCCCCCCCAAATACTGAGACTAAATTAGGGTCATATTTAAATAATAATAATAATAAAAAAATCAAACCAAGCAAAGAAACAAACAGACAAAAAATCCACGAAATTTTCTAGCTTGTAAATATAGATTTAAAATCACAGAAACAATTATACTCTACAAAAGCCAAGGCCAGGTTATACCTATTTGCACATGCCAGTGGTGTCTTGCCGCTTAAATGCTTTTAACTGCGTTATCCTTCAGCATCTCCCCGACACACCCCGCGCAGCGCACTCGCTGCTTTGCTGCGACCGCTACCAGCGCCCCGCAACCCCCCCCCCGCGACCCCTCGGCCCGGTGCCCAGGGCAGGCAGGGGCAGGAGGAGGGGAGCGACCCCGGCCCCGTGGCCCCGGCCGGGTGCTGCCGCCCACGCCCACTCGCAGCATCCCCGGCTCCGCATCCCCATCCCCATCGCCGCCGGTCCCCTCTGCCCATCCCCGCCCGCCCGCCCCGCCCCCGGGCTGATTTACGGCTCTGCTGAA
>JAWMRA010000162.1:5214246-5356541 GCA_035584735.1 Pseudotriccus pelzelni | reverse complement strand
AACAAGTCGGGCGAGTGCGGCGACCTTGCGGGCGGCGAGGCCCGCGCTGAGCCTGGCCCGGCCCGGCCCCGCCCCGGCGAGGCCCGTGCGGCGGCCCAGGCGAGCGGAGCCGCTCCGAGCCGCGCCGGGCGGAGCCGCCGGGGCCGGGCGGCTGCAGCGCCGCGCCGGGCGGGCGCGTCCCCGGGCGGAGATGGCGCGGCACCGCTGAGGAATCGCCGGGAAAGTTTCCCAAGTTCCCCCGTCGGGCGCGGACGCGGGCCGTTCCCTCCCGGCGAGGAATGCAACAGACGGCCCGGGATGAAGGCGGGCACCCCTGGCCGGAGCCGCTCGGCAGCGTCAGCCTCCCCTTCCGCTGCCCGCGATGCGGCGACCACACCAGGTTCCGGAGCCTCTCCTCCCTGCGGGTGCACCTGGAGTACAGCCACAGCTTCCAGGAGAGCAGCCTGCTGGCCAGGAGCAGCCTGTTCTCGCCGCTGAAGGATGCGGAGCTGGTGTCCCCGCCGGAGCCCGCGCCCCAGGGCAGCCCGGGGAGCCCCGGCGGCTCCGCGGGGCCCTTCCTGAACTTGGGCGGCGCGTCCTGCGGGAGCGGGAAGGGCGGGCAGCCGCGGGAGCTGCCCGCGGAGCGCCCCGGCTCCTACCTGGCCAACTATGTGTCGGCTGAGTCTCCCAGCGAGCAGGTGTCCAAACCCGGGCTCCCGGCCACTGACTCCAAAGCCTCCTTCGAGGCACACGTCCGGGAAAAGTTTAACAGGATGGTGGAGGCCGTGGACAAAACGATCGAGAAGCGGATCGACAAGCTTACCAAAGAGCTGTCCCAGAAGACGGCGGAGCTGCTGGAGGTGCGGGCGGCGTTCGTGCAGCTGTCCCAGAAGAAGCAGGAGGTGCAGCGCCGGGAGCGGGCCCTCAGCAGGCAGGTGGATGTGGCCGTGGAGATGATCGCAGCCCTGAAGCAGCGGCTCAGCGAGTCCGAGGAGGAGCTTCACCGCAAAGAGGAGTAAGTGGAGAGGCGAGAGCCGGTGGCTTGGCGGGCTGGCCTGGCCTTGAGTGAGTGACAGCCTTTGGGGGACAAGAGAGGGGATGGCTCAGCTGCTTGCTGAGTTTGAAAGGGCCTGGAGCTCACCAGCTTCGGAGCGCTGCGTTTGTAGAGCTGTTGCCCATGTGACTGTGTCCCTGCAAGGCAGTGGACAGCTCCCCGAGCAGGTGGTTTTCATGCTTGACTCCACAGTGACTAACAGGGCAGGGCACAGCTCCCTGTGCGGGTGGCTTTCACACCTGACTACCCATGACTGACTTTTACACTTCCTAATACCTCTTGTGCCCCTAGTTTTGTGAAGGTAAGGAGAAGTAGAAGCGGGTAATCTGATTTACACTGACACCTGTAATGCATCATCTTTTTAAGAAGATATGGGTGGATAAGTCTGGAGGAAGTATCTGAGAATATCCAGTAACACCTTTTCCCTGAAGCCATCCCACCACAGGCTGCCTGTGGAGTGGGATGGTCTCCTGTGCAACAGTGAAGCTGTACTGGAGACAGTGCTGAAAAGGGCATGTCCGAGTAGCTCATGTCTAATGTTTTAGATGGACACAGAACTGTGAAACTGAAATTACTTATATGGGATTGGGAAGCAGGTGCCGGAGCCGTTCTGAATAACATAAGCTATCTAAAAATATGCTCGTGATGCATCCATTAAAAATGTAGTGATAGCTGATATATTATTTATACATGAACTACTTAGTTTATTCAGCACTTGCTAAAACCTTTCAGGCTTTTCAGAGCAACACAACTTATTTTGGAGAAATGCAAATAAAGAGCATTGGTAATGGAGTTCCTCTAAACCGATTCATCAGCTTACAAAGGGAAGATGAGAAGTGCTAGTTGCCATGACACTGATCTTGGAAAAAATAAGGAAGGTGGTGTAGGAGTTCAATGTAGGAAGTTTGGAGGGCTTTCATCATTCCTTCCTGTAGTCTAAGGACTAAAAGAAAAGATGATGATGGTTCCCATATCAGTAGCAGCCATCTGTCTTGAAGCAGTGCTATAGATTTTCCAGAAGAGAGGACACATAAAGGGGGTGGGATTTTGAGCCCCTGGGGTGTGCGTCTTCCTTGAGGGGATATTCAACAGAACCTCCGATTCTTGAAATATCAAGTGATCCTCATGGATGATTGAAGGATTTAAGGTGAAACTAAAGATAGTAGTGTAACTGAGGCAGATTTAAAAGTATGCTGGAAAGAAGCCATGAAGATAACTTACAACTCGAAGCAGTTTGGGTATTCCCATCTAGCCAGACTGCCCTAATGGGCTCTTTCACAGTGTGATCCATCCTGTTTGTTCTAGAAGAGTATCTCAGAGGAGGAGGGATTGCTCTATGAAGGTTCTTTTCCCCTCTGCGGACTCCAGGGGGCCCTCTGGTAAGCAGCTGTCTGGGCTAGATGCAGAATTTCAGATATCTAAAGTTAAGTGGTATGAATCTTAGCCCAAACTAAATGCAGAATGTGTTTTTGAAATTCAAGGCTAGAATCCAGAAAGGAAAAACGGGAGCATCAGGGGAAAGCTGAAACCATTCAGTGGAGCAAAACCAAAGTTCTGCAATGCTGCAGAAGAAGAGACATTGTGGGAAAAGAGGAAGAAGGAATGGAGTTATCTGGGTGGAAAGAATGGGTCTGATATGGGGAGGATGGCAAAGGACGCTGATCTGTAAAGTGAATAACACAGCAAAAACTGTGATTTTTAACTATATGAGGAAAAGGAACAAGGAGGAGGCCATTTGTCCTTTCGGCAGACTGCTTACCAGCAGCACTGTCAGGCTGTGGTTCTGAGGCCAGAAAAGCCTGAACACAGAACGAAGAGAAATGGGGAAACACTGTGCCTCGCGCTAGTGCACGGCCAGGCTCAGGAAAGGAGCAGGAGCTCAGATGGTTGCTTACAGAATTCTGGTTGTCTCATGAGGAGGAGGGTGAATGCATAACCAGTGGGGTAGCTCCTAAGTCGGCGTTACAGGGAAGACCGAAGGTCACTTGGCTAGTAAGAAACACTAACCAAAAGAGGCAGCTAAACAAGAGGCTTCACCAGAATACCCAGGATATTGCTCTTTTAGGATTATGCTTCCACACAAAAGCAGCAGTAGGAATGAGGGAACAGCTCTTACACAGCAGCCGGTGAATTTCTAGAGGTAAATGTGCCTAATGCATGTTAGAGGACAGGATAGAAGAATATCAGCCCAGAGTACCGAGGGGTAACAGGGGAGTCAGAGTATGTTACTGCCTGTGTCTGTGCCTGGCCTTGTAGCCTTGCCTCTGAAAGTACTCTGAGGACACTGAGAGGATAGGCAGAGGGCGTAAGAATAGGTAGAGTTCACCTAGGGAAAAATGGAAATGTGTTGGGTTTTTTTCTTGTTCAGATGGTTCCTGCATTTCCTGTCTTAGGGGATAACATAGAAAAATGCACTGCATGTCTTTCCAGTTTAAAGGTCATTGTATAATTAGCAAATTGAGAAGGAAGGTAGGTAGGTATAAACAATGCTTTGTAAGAGCAGGACTGGTAGCTCTAGCGCAGCCTTTCAGATCTAAAAAGGCCTGGGACACTTAGCTTTGCTCTGGCAGGAAGAAGGCACTGGATGGAATGCCATAGTAGAGGAGAAAAGAAAGAATGTTCATGACTTTGGTAGCATCAGTGGCACTTGTCTGGCTTTCTCATGCACTGTTGGTAAATTCTGAGACCTGTGTACACATTCAGTGTGTGTGTTCAAAACTTACTTAGTGTGCTAAAAAGACTTTCTCCTTCAAAAAAGGAGGATCTCAACTTTGGCTTTGATTTCTGGAAGAAGTCCAGATGATTAGAAAGCCAAACAAGGCTGCTTAATGGAAATTGCAGAAGCCGGAGTTCTCACTGCAGACTGTGGAAAGTCAAAGGCATCCCTTAGGGACTGCTTTGATACTTGCTGACCTTCAGAAATAAATGCTTTCGTCAGTTTCTTTGGATTTTTTTTCCCCATAAGTAATCTTGTGAATATGGATAACTTTTCCTAAAATTAGCATTGATATTGAGCTACTGTTGCTGAAAATTTGTTCCTCTTTCTAGGAGAAAAAAAGAATACCTTCTTCCCTGAAACACCTCCTTGTCCTATTTCAAAGGAAGTTAAAGTAACCAGTCTTCTCTTGGTCTTTGAATGGTTGTCCCTACTACCACATCACGGAATATAGTGCATGTGAAGGCAAGAAAGGGTTTATAATTAATATGCATTTCTAGATGTCACAGAAACTGAGGTAGAGCTAGTCTAGATCAATCTGAGTGAGGGTAAAAAGAAAACCAACCCAAAAAAACCCCTGCAAACCATCCAAAAGAGGGGAAAAAAATTCTGCTCTGAATCTTAGATAAGGTCAAAAACCCCTCTTCTTTGGAGGCTCTTCTAGAGAAGCTGCTGAAAACTTTTATGGGGACCTTTTTCAAGTAACTCCTGAAAAGGAACAATATCCTGATAAAGAAGTTTCAAATGTTTATGTTGTGTTCTATAAATTGGCTATGAGAGAAAAAAAAATTGGTATTTAAAAAACTTCCTCTTTAAAAGAGTATACAGGAAACTGACAGAAAATAACACTACAATTGCAGTAGGTAATGGCTCTGATTTTGGATCTGATTGTGAAGTCAAATAGGAAAGCTGAGGGAAAGAAAAAATGTGAGTTAGCAAGAACAATTTGGTTAGGAAGCCCCAAGAAGGCCTAGGCAGAAAAAGTTTAAATTCTTGGTTTAAAGGTCTGGTTTTCCAGAATAAGGAGGTGGAGCTGTTCTGGCCTCACGCGGTTCCTTTGTGCCCAGTCTGGTGAAGACAGACCTTGCACTGCTGTGACTCCGTCCCCTCTCGGCAGAATCTTTGCACGTGAGGGCACTTTCACTTGGTGGAATTTCATGTCTATTTCTCTGTTCTATCAGTAAAAGCCCAAGCGTTTGCTGGGGCCAAGCATATGGGACAGAGACATAGAAACTGAGACTTACCACGTGGCCTCATTGTCAGAAGCTGGTTTCTCTCCTCTGTTCTCCACGCAAGCAGCGCCTCTGCAAACTTCTTAACTCTGTAGGGAGTAAATTCTTAGAGTTACATTGTTGTTGCAAATCCAAGCACTAATTTTGAATGACAGCACTCCCAGGTTTTAAGGTTGACCGCTCATTTGGATGAGAGGAGGAGTGTTGGTTTAGGCCATCAGCAAGAACAGGGCTGCCATTTGAAGAGCTTGTAGGCTCAGTAGGGTTATTTCTTTAGACTTGTCAGTTGATTATTTTTTGTTTGTTTTACATAAGGCTTTTAGCAGTCCAATGAAGGCAGTGATGAAGTGAAGGTATGTTTGTAGGTGAATTTTCTTTTTGTTTCCTTACAAAAATGGCAGTGCTAATATGCACGTGGGTCCATGCTGCGATACTTATGTTACGCCCCTGGGGAGATGAACTGTGTTGGGCAGGACAGGTGGAGGTGCAACACTGATTATACTAATACATAGTCGAAGTAGTATTAGTCTAAGCACGGAGCTGCTGAGCAAAGGAACGATTTAATTAGAAAATGTGCCCTGAAAGGGATTGTTCAATGTTTGATGAAGGAGAGTGCAACTCGGAGTGAGTACTGTAATCTTCGAGATAACACAGAAGCATGCCCAAAGGGAGTAAGACTTTCTTGAATAAGATATCAAGAAAAGCATTGAAACTAAAACCAGTATGAACTTAACTTGTAGAGGACATTGAGAGGCTTGTTTCTGGAAGTTATGTAAGAAAATGGAAACTGGTAGAGTTTTCAGTAAGTCTGAACAGGGTAAACATTTGAAGTTATGTTCTTCAGCGGGAAGCTGCCTTCAACGATGACTTAAATAGTTTCACTTTGTCTCCTAATTACAGAATAAGAGCATTAATGTAGTATGCTGGCTTATCTCTGACAGTAATTTCTTTAACCAGTCTAATGCATTTGTTTTGAGACTGGTCATCCCTCTGCTCTGACATAGCCTGGAATGTGAGGGTTGTTTCAGAATAGCTGTGGTGGGCAGTAATTCTTGCCAGTGGCTTCATTCTAAATTTGCAATTAATGAAATTATCTGTGCAAATAACGTCTTGACAATGGCATTAAAGAGCTGGCTTTTAGAGGTCATTGCAATTTATGCTTTAAAACAGCTTTCCTTAAAATATGAATTACAGTTGTACAGCAAAACCGTTTTGATTTGCTTTAAGTAGAATACAACTGCAATTAAACATTGTTCTTCCACCCTCAGCTTTGGGTAGTCCTGCTCCCTCTTTCCTTTTCTTTCATCTTCCCACTGGAGAGATTACTCCCCCATGGCAGCTGCACAGGTTCAAGCCTGGCGTGACTGTCCCACAGAATGGCTCTGTGAAATAAAGCATTTTAATCTTCAGTGTCACCCCAGTAAGTTCAGGGCTCAGATCTAGAGCACAACCCACTGAATGGGTGCAATAACTTTCTGAGGGCGGAGGTGTGAACCTCTTAAATCAAATGTGCTGATAGTGGTGTGGGAATGTGAAACCACAACCTAATGAAAAACAGAGCAGCCTTCAGGCAGTAACACCAATTGGATGGTGGATAAGGTCAGTGGCATTAATACTTAATGAATGTACATGTTAAATATTTTTACAAGTAAATCACTTTACTGCTTACGGTAGTAGGAATTTTCTCATCTTCAGGTAAAGTAATGTGTTTGGTTTTCTGTTGATTGTTGGGCAGAGTTATTCTAAATGTAGTTCTCTAAAGGGATTTGATACTTGGGTGCAGAATCTGCATAGAGCCTCATGCTTGTCTCCACCTACAGAGCAGTTGCAGGTGTCAGAGTTGCTGTAATTAGTCCTGGGATCAGTGCTATGCATCAGTAGGAGGGCTTGGGTGCAATGTGAGAAATCATTAGCCCTTCTTGTCAGGTGTTAAAGAGCTGGAGCTGTCCCACCCTCTGCATCTACTCAGTGTATCACATGCTTAGCTGCTGAAAGCCATACAAGTGTATCCCAGTGTATGCCAGCAACTGGTCCAGTAAGGAGAGCTGCAGCTCACTCATCCTGCAAGAGCACTGTATGGCCTAGTGGTAAAGGCAGAAGAGTAAATGTCACCTAGCCAGCCTGTTATTTATAACATGATTGACCACATCTCATGCTGTTTCATGGTAACAGCCCCCATAAAGAAGGTTTTGGGATAGGTTTCAGTGCAGGCTCTCTGCAGCTAAGCTGCAGTTGGAATGCAAAACACTGAACTACTTACGTTTGGTTAACTATAACAGGTTAACTTCCTGGCAGAGTCAGATTAAAATAAAAGCACTGGCAGCAAGTCTTTCTTGCCTATAGTGAGTCCTTCCCCCTGCACTTATTTTTGCAGTTGAACACCTCTGAGCTGCCTGCTGCACAGCAGTAAATTTCCCTGGGTCTCCTCTGGCTCTGCAAACAGCTCTTCTCTGGCACTCTGGCAGTACAGGCCAGTACAACCCTCCTGCTCCTCTTGGATACCTCTCAGCTTGCATGCCCCTTGTCTTTCCCTCTCACCTGCCTCATCCTGCTGCTGGCAGTTCAATGCGCCCTCTGCTCCTGGGACAGCAGCAGCAATTCCTTCTTCCTGAAAGGTTTTGTCTGCCAGGAGCACCCAAGACAAAGTAAGAACCCCACCTTTCTCCCTGCTGCCCAGTCACAGCCCTCTAACAAAACATTTTGCATACAACATACCTTAGTATTGGTATATCGAGCTATAAGCAAACAGATGAGATCACTCTGCCATCCATTACAGAAATTGAAGAGGTCTAAGCTGCACTGAGCATCATCTACTCCACTCAGAGAATTTAATGGCAGGTTCTGCTGCTTACAGGGCTACAGCAAGTACCAGGGTGAGCTGGGTGAAAAGGGGCAGGAGGCTGCTGGATAAAGGAGCAGATCAGGAAAGAGATGGTGTTGGGAGCAGAGGAGCGCACAAGGGGAGTTAATAACTCCACGTAACCTTTTCTCGATATAGCAGCAGTGCTCCTGATGTAGCATAGTCAGCACGGAGTAGCAGAGACCTCTCATTAGAAAGGGCAATGCTTCAGTTCTGAGCCAGGCTTTAACAAAATGATTCCTGTCACAGGTGAATGCTGCTGACAAGGCTGTTCTGTCAAGACACAGAGCCCAGCAGGCTGGTGCTGCTATGCTCTGGTTTATGCCTCTACCAAGAGGGCCCCGCAGTATTCACAGCCTCAGCTTCCCCTGACTTCATGAGGAGCACATCTGACCTCTGTAAACATCCATCTTTCCACGAGCATAAGAGCAGAGAGTAAAAGACAGAAATCCTTCCACATAATCCTCAAAAACTTGGCAGAGACCTGGAGAAAAATTGAAACTAAAATAAATAACATAGGCAAAAACTCATCACAGATATCCAGAAACAGAATTGAAGACAGAGGATCATCAGTATGGCTGAGAAAAAGCTGATCAGACTACAAGAGACAAGGAAGGCAGTTAGACAGAAAACCAGCAGCTGCAGGAAGCTACGTGAGTTCTTTGAACCATTTCCCTGTTGTTCACAGTGAGAGGAGCGTAAAAATTCTTCCTGGAACTCCCTTCAGGTAACCAAGGCACAGGAGGGGCATGGAACAAGCTCTGTGAGGAAGAGGCGTTGGAGCAAGTAGAGGGAGTTTATTAGCAGTCTTTCCTCAGAGCTTGATCTTGTTCTCCTGAGAAGTGCTGCTTATCGGGACAAGGCGTGTGACCAAGACCCAATGCATGGGTGTGCTCTGGCTTCCGTCTTTCTAAGGGGAATTTACAGAGTGCATTTCGGTTCAAAGGAAAATCTTTAATCTAAAGTTATTAAAGGCAGGTTCATAGGCTGTACTGAGGCAGCTAAACAAACACAGAGAAATTATGAGTATGCTGCTAATAACAGTCCCTACAAATAGTGGCATGTAGGATGCCAAGTTATCTTTAGTAGTCTAGAGAGCAAGGAAAATACTAGGGAATTTATTGCCATTATGAGTCGGTTCTCCTGACAGTCATCTAAGTCTACCTGAAAAAAGCACTGCTTCCCCCTGGCCTCCTTATGGCAAATCTAATGAGATACTTGTAGGAAAGGAAAATCTGTTGGTGATTATTTGTGCCATAGAGCAGGCAATTAATGAGTGCTTTATAATTACCTTTGCTGAGACAGTTACAAATGTTAGTGTTCTTGAAGCTATCACCCTTCTGAAAATAAATGCCAGGTACTCCATGTTTGTGGCTTCCCACTGCAGTGAGACACACAGACAGGCTGTGTCCCCAGGAGGGACATCCTCGTGGTGTCCCAGGCTGGCGGCTCCCTGCACTGCCCACCCTTCCCTGCCAGGCTGTGCACAGCTCTTCCTTACCCAAGGGGGAAGGGATTTGGAGCCAGCCTGCTGAGTTTCTGTCCTTTTGTACTTCCTGTCCTCGGGAAAAGAGGAGCCTAATGGAGTGCCAAGGGCTTTGGGTTGCTCCTTTACTAACCCAAAAGCAGAGTGGCATCATGAAATCAAAGAAGTTACAGTGCTGTAAGTGCAGTGAGAATAAAGCCCTGAAACTGACCTTAATGAGTTTAGATTGGCTTGTTCCTAAGCATTCCTCAGTGGCTCTTTAGGATCAGGTTGCTCTGGGCAAGCTAATAGTCACAGAAATTGTACAGAGCCTTGAAATGGAATGGAATAGCTGAACTTAACAAACAAGGTACCTCTCTGTTTCTTAAGCCAGGTTTTGTGGGTGAGTTAATATAAACTAATATTCATCAGTGTTCTTCATCCAAACAATACATCCTTGTTTTTACCTCATTCCTGCCATTAGATCAGCCATGCAAGCAGCACTCTGCTGTGATATGGAGCAGGGAGGCACAGCCTGAATCCTAGGTGGTGAATTTCCGTGGCTGACCACTTGTGCCTAACTCTTCTTAGCACAAAACAGCTCACTGTTAAAACAACTACACTGTGTTAAACCAATTACCTACACTACACTGAGTTAAAACAATGAAACAGAAAAACTTGGGATTTGTCACAAACAAGCTAAGCTTTGAAAGATTATTTCGGCTACAAACTGTTTCCTGCTTTCTACTTAAAATGCTTTTTCCTCAGGCAATGTAATTCTACCAAGCAATCCTGCCCTTTCTTATTTGGCAAGAACCAGATCCCTCAACTCCCACCCGCTCTGCTCTGTACAAAGCAAAGATTAACATGGTTTCGTTGCCAGAGTAAGAAATATTTATCCTGGCATTTATTAACCAGGGGAGTCCTACATGTTCAAATTTGCCATTTTTTGTAATGCATGCTTCGATCTGTAGCCAGACTTCTCCCACCCAGATACTCCCCTGATACCAGAGGTCCAAATGGTGCCCCGATTACTGACAGTAAACTGACAGTATGCAGAGGGGTTCGAAATGAGCTGTGTTTCAGTACAGAGATGGGAGCTTTCACAGTCACTGTGTTTCTGTCCTGGTTCCTTCCGGTTCTCTTACCAGACAAGACACATTTCTAAACTCCTGACCTAAAACTTGCTCTTCCCACGCATGCACTCCTTGGTCTGTAATCTGTAGATTATCTGTTAATCTCCTGTGCTCCCACCAGCTCCAGATCATAACACTGCACTTTGGCATACTTGCAGGATTGCAGCCAAAATGAAGTTCAATGGCCACAGTAGCCCTTTTAAGTTAGGAACCACCTGAGAAGCAACACTAAACTACCACTGTAAGATTATGATGAAATGGGAAGATGAATTCGGGGGTTCATCTGTTTCTCTTCCTGTTTCAGTGCTTATATTCTCACGGTTAAGTAAAAAAGAAAGCAGATATAGCTGTCTCTATCACCTTGAGAGCTGATGCTTAATGACATTTCTACCCTGTGGACCACTAAAGACTATTTCCAAGAGACCTAATAACTGGAAAAAAACCGCACCCCAAACACACTGCCCATAAACTTAAATTCAGCTTTCGGGTTTCCAGATCTTTGCCTTGTCCACAAAAAAGCTGAAATACTTTGATAGAGGTAAAGGACAGTAATGAGCCACTACAGGCTGGCTATCACCAGGAAAAACAGGAGAAGCATCAGTAATTTTTGACAATGATGAAACCAGCGCCCTTCTGTTATTTAAATGCGGCCTCTCTACAATGTTTCCATCTTTCAGAGAAGTTGTTACTTTCAACCACTTCCTGGAAGAAGCAGCAGAAAAAGAAGTGCGGGGGAAGGCCAGGCTGCAGCACTTCATCGAGAACCTGTTGCAGCGCGTGGATCTGGCGGAGAGGCAGCTGGAGTATTACCAAAACCAGCAGATGGTGTGCCACCACACCGGCGGCAGCGAGCACGCGGTAAGCCACCAAAGTCCTTCCCTGAGCTGAAACCCTTCCCCGGAGGGAAAGCGCTGCAGTTCGAGAGTATGGGTGGGCTGCATGGTTGGGCTGATACCTACTCCAGGCAGATGTGCAGATGTAAAGTGTTTCTTCAAGTGGGTTTTATTTAGGTTTTAAACCTATGAGTGAAAGGAGCAGAAAGCATAAGAGCAGCAATAGCCAAAGATTGCAAAGGGAGAGCAGAGAATAATGAAATATTTGACAGATACTGAAATTTTTTTTCTAGTTTTGGCTACTGCTGCTGTTGCTTTTGCCACACTTTTGTTTATGTCACTTAGTGACTTGGCAGATTTTTTGGGATGTCTAAAGACTTTCAGGAAAAACGTGGATCCCTATAGGTGAGATGTCAGCCTGCTGGCAAATTGGCTTTAATTACATGTCGTGGGAGACTTAGTAATGGTGAATGGATTCCCACAGGCCTGTCCCCCATGGATTAGAAGCTACAGCTGTCTGAACATCACTTTTAAAAATACATAATTTCTCTAAAAGCCCTCATTTTTAATACCTACACTCCGTATTTTTCCTACAGTGCATCACATTTATATGGCAAGTTTTAGGCACAGGATTTCCAAAGAGCATTTCATTTAAATGAATGCCCCATGCTGCCCGTGCTAAGTAGTTGCTCACCCTGGGATGTGAAAGGAAGGTATTTGATCATGCACAGCAATGAAGAGGTACACAGTGGTGGAAAGGAAAGGCTCCCATAGCCACTTGGAAGACAAAGAGCTTTAAGTAAGACCTGAATAAATATAGATGTGCTGAAGGCCAGTGCAGGACACCTCAAACAGTGTCCGTGAGAAGATTGAGTGGGACCATAAAGATGGTCCTCAATATTAAATCATCTCCCTTGCTCTTGATGTGTTTACTGGGATTCCTGCCTCAGCAGCATTCCCTGGTGAAGGCGGCTGTCCTGCTTTCTGCATGTCTTCAGCATTCCTCTAAGGTCATCCATCCAAATATTGGCCATCCCGACCTTCAGGAGGTAATTACAGAAAAGCACACTATGAGATGGCTTCAGACTCCATCCAAGACAGATGACAAGCAAAGTCAGGCTGGGCAAAAATCCATCTGCAAAGTGTGGACAATACCAGGGACACAGGGAACATTTACAAGAACATAATGATTTTCAAATGCCGGATCTGACTTGCTCGGCTCAGTGACTTCATTAAATGATATTCAAAGGCCCAGTTTAGTAGCTCTGATGGGAGCTCAGTACAAAGAACTGATTTAGTAACTCAGACCGATTTAAGCTGAACTGGCATTAAACACCTCCTTTCTGGACCCCCACCAAAAGGGGGACCAGACAAAGTGTTTTCACACTGTGAACCAAACTGTTGTAAAAAATGAAGTCATGCAAATCTGTGGTGGCACTGAGGCTGTGCTGTCCCTAGCTGGTCTCAGGATTTGGAGTGGGAAGGGAGAGAAATGTTGCATCCTCTCCCTCCGCCCTTCGGTGCAGCTCTGGCAGAGCCAACGGCTCGTAGCTGGAGTTTCCTAGGCACTTGTGTGAAGGAAATATATCACTGCAAAATTAAAGGCTCTGAGAGAAAGTTAATTTAATGCAGTTTATTCAGGCACTGCCCCTTATTAATTATCTCAAACACAATATAATTGCTTCTCACTGTATCCATGCTGTTTAATCTAACGTGAAAGATCCCTGTTCAGCCCACACTTCTTTGGCAATTTACTTTGATTATAGTTAGAATAAAAATAACGGGAAAAATCCAACCACTAACAACTCACATATTATGAATTTTAAAAACATGTTCATAAGCTGGAAGATTAACACTCTGTAAAAGGATTTTTTTTTCGTTTTCTTCCATGGATGTTCTTCTGGTTTTAACAGCAGGTGAGAATGGAAATACGATTTTAAAGACTGTGTATATTTTATCCTTGTACTTTAGTTACTTGATAATGTAATATTAATAACCTGGTTTTGTTTTCATTGCAGTTTACAGACATTTCATTAAATAAGAAACCCAGATGCCTGTATGTATATCTCTTTTTTTTTTCCTCTTACTTAAATACACTAAGCTGACATGCTTACATTTTTGCTTTTGCTTTTCACCTTATCCAAAAGCGTGATTCAGGTTGGGTTTGGATCAGGTTCTTTACCTGTGTATGATCTATATTTATGATCTATATAATGGAGGAAAAACAGATTTCTGCTAAATTAAAGCTAAAACCAGATACTCTCTAAAGAAAGTAAAGAAGACAAATTTTCTGTTAAACAAATTACTCCTTCCTGCTGTAACAGCCTACTGCAAAGCTACAGGAGTTGAATCTCTTTGGCAAACACAGACCCAGTTTCAGTTGAAAATGTCTTTAACATTCTGTAGCTAGGAGAGAGACAGTTGTCATTTCCTAACTGATGGCAACACTGTAGACTTAAAAGTCACGTGTAAGCAGACAAGTGCCCTGACAAAGCATGGGCACTGACATCATCTCAGGTTACTCCAGCAGCTGTCCTTGGACCAGCAGAACCAACTGGGACTGGTCTCCTCGTCTTTGGAACTTGGTCATGAGTCCCAGCAGGTGGTTTGGAGCATCATATGTGCTCCTTGGCCAAGTGATACCTTCTTGGGTACCTTCTTAGCCTGACTGTGAATTAGGGACAGACATCCATCTTCTCTATCATAAACTCATTCAATTTAAATACAGTTTAACCCCTTTAGGCAGTCCCCTCTGATCACGTTAACCTTGACCTTCTGGTTTTAATGGCATCATTCAGTGGAGCGGAGGAGTGCCTAACAGCACCTGCAATCACCTGCAGTCATGCCTGCATGTGTTCTGGGAATAAAGGATGTAACTTTTTCACTGCAACATCTGAGAAAAACAGAGTGCTGGATCTTTTAACAACTGTAACTGTAACCTGGAGTGGCCAACACCTGTGTTGACACACAAGTCTTTCCTAACTCCCAGAAAGTGGTCAGAGCCCAGGCCTGCACCAGGCCAGCATGGCACAATGCCTGCAAGCTCCAGCTTGGACCTGCACAGCATTGCACCTCCCAAAACTTCCCCTAGTGAATTATGGTTGGCAGAGGTGCCAACCAGGTAATACAACATCCTCACTGCCTCCCATCAATAAATACAAAGGCTTTCGTGACACCTTTCTGGTCTTTTTAAAGATCAGGAAAGGGTTTATACTGTACACACTTGAATAACCATAGCTTTTTCCAAAACTGGCTTTATCAAGTGTGCTGCAATATCATTTAATTCCCAGAAGAAGTAATACTACAGATACATGATTCTGAGAAATAACAAGCTATGGAAAATAGTCCTATGGGATCCCTTAAGAGATCGACTTGTACATGAGCACATCTGTTCTTCACTTCAGTTGCAGGAGCTGGGCAGACATGAGCTGGTGCCTTATGTTCACAGTTCTGCTCTTACACAAGATGTATCTGCTGTAAAACATTTCAAAATTATGTTAAAAGGGACTGAAATGATCTTACTTAGCTAAACTGTGGAACTGCGGTTTCAATGTAAAATTTTAGAGTAGAGTGCGTGGTTCAGCCTTTGCAGCTCCAGGCACCGTGCTGTCACTCCACCTGAGCCCTCCAATTTCTGCAGATCCTGCTGGGCTTGAACCATCACAGAGAGAACAAAGCATTCATCTTACTTTAGCCTTTAAGCTTTCACACCCTTCTTCCCACCAATTTTTTTATTCCCCTTTCCTCTTCTCCCATTTCAAATCAAAGCCTAAAAGCAGAGCTGAAGTCTCCCTTTAGATATGTGGTCAGCACAAAGGCAGAGTGTGGAGTTCCCTGTGGTATTGACCATTAGTAGAAGCAGCAGCTCCCTGAGTGAGCTCCAAGCTAGAACTGAGATCCCACCAAGAAATTCCTACAGTTCCTCCACCCACTTTCTACTGTAACAGGTGCTGTGTGGTCTTCCAGAGACCATGGGATGTTAATTCTTTGCAGAAGGTTGTTGTGAACACGTACATCTTTAAAATCCCTGCTCATCACAAAGTACAGACCTCCTTAAGGTCTCAGCAGCAGAATGCTGATTGGGGTGAAAGTTAGATGAACATGCATAAAGAGTCCACCAGTAACACATGTGGGGATTATTTTAGTGAGGAAGGCTTGTGAGCCCTGAGAACTGTGATTCGTCTTGCAACTCTGTTTTTAACATACATTCTGGTTCTGTAAAACAAGGCTATTTTTGTCTTTGAAAATGTTTGGGTTTGTGGTATTTCGGGGACCTATCACTTTGCAAGATTGAATAATAGTTATTAATGATCACTGTTATTAATTTCAGGAGCCGAGGAAGTCAACACGCTTCATATAACATCCCTGATGCAAAGCCTCATTCCTTTCAGAAGGGAAGGATCTTGTTGAAAAAAGCAAAGGATGAAAAAACCAGCTTGCAGCCAGTGAAGTGCTTCTATGAACCTGTTGATTGCCCAAGGGAGATCTGGAGAGCACAAAAGAAGGGTGAACCAGTCTGCTCTGCCAGGAAAGTGAGCTCAAAATCAAAGATGGGTAAAAAGGCCAAGCCGCTACAGGAGCGGTGAGCAATATGCAGTAACGCAGGAACTTGGCTTCGACACAACAAATATTGAACCGAGTTAGTCATCCCACTTTTTCCTATCCATCTGGCCATGCCAAAACATATCAACTATAATATATAGAAATATATACATATGGAAGATTTATATTATTTAGTAACGCCATTCCCTCTTTGGGTGCCGTAAGAGAAGTGACGTTTTATTCCGTTTACGTGGAGGTTTTTCTATTTATTCATGTATTTATTTATTTATTTATTTAGTCACTTATGGAGCTTATTTTAAATGACTGCAGTTATCTTGCTGGGCAGTACTGTGGCTGTATGTTTAATTATTTTACTGGCAGCATGTGGCCTGGTAATTTATTTTCCATCTGTGTTGTTGCCGAAGTTCAGAAGAATCTGTTTAATCGGCACCTAAATATCCAATCTTTCAGCTTAGGTTGGTGTAAGATCAGTGACTAACTGTTACCTGCACAGACATACTCAGATGCAAAAAGCCTACCTGAGTTGCCTGAAGGCTGTTTACAGCAGTAGGTTGCTACCCTGGATTTCCTGCTATAGGCCCAGTCAAACACGTTTCCATGTTTTATTGGATACATTAAACCACTCACTCTTGCCAGCAGCCACGTTGTTCTGGTGGTACAAGTTTGGGCTCCTCTGGTGTCACTTAACAAGGAAACCAGAAGCTGGTACTGCAGCTCTGACAAGCATGGACCGAATTGAGCCAGAGGAGGAATTTCAGTGCCAAGTGCCAGTGGCAGGTTTTCAGCAAGTGACAAGCTAAAGCAACATGTTACTGCAAGGCATCGTGCTCAATGCCTGTGCTTGTTCTTAGGCATGAGAGGCCTAAACGGCCACCATCATAACCCAAACCCTTCACATTTTTATCTCTGAAGAATCCTTACAGGACTGAGAGATCCCTGAATTTCAACTAAATGCCCAAGTGCAAGGAAGTTAGAGGTGACCGCAGAACAGGAATGCACATGTTTACATTGGTTTGTGCCAATTAAAAGGATCCTTATTTATCAGAGTATTTATTTATCAAGATGATTTTTTGCGTGTACAGTTTTTTGGTAACATGAATCCTTATGCCATGTTTACAGATATGAACATCCTGATGATGTTACTGATGAGATTTGTTTTCTCAAGAAAAAGAAAGGATAGGCGAGACAAATCTGTGTGATTTATTTTTTAAATGCTCATAACAGATGTAAATTGTTTATGTGGAAGGTGATTTTTACAGTGTGTGTACAAAGATTTGTGAAAAATGTTTTTCATTTTTTATAACTATGTCTGTAAGCAGAACTGAGTATTAAAAGACAGTGTATCACTATGATGACTGCTGCAATAAGCACCAGAGCTGCAATATTTTTAAAGCAGAAGATGACTGATCAGTCAGCTGTGATCAGGTAACTACAGATGTCATACATTTGTCAGTGTACAGACCTCCCAGAAAGTAGCAGAGTGACGAAAGAGAGTATTATTCCTCACCGTTATTTTAAATAGTATATATAGAACAATCAGATATATGTTTAAAGTTTCTCGACACTGTTTCAGTAGAAAGTCACAGTGTAAAACCAATTCAGGTATTTAGGTTGTAATGATATTTTAATATTTATTTAACTACGTCACAAGGCCACACGTGGCCTTATGGTAGGCATTGTGTGTGGTGAAAAGGAGCCGTTCGTTGTGTTGCATGGGCTTGGGTCAGATTGTGTGTTACGACAACGTTTATAAGCAAGCTACAAAATAGAAGCATCCTGGAGTTTTTTTCTATTGCTTCCCACATCATTTTACAAACCTGAAAAAATTACCTTTATTGAAGGTAATAAAGGTAAACTTTAGAAAGATAATAAATTAAAATATATTAATCTGTTTCTTTATTCACTTGACACTGAAAGAATATTTTTATTTTTAAATGCCTATCTACTCTGTTAGTCACCAAAGTTAAATGCAACTAGTAGTTCACAAATGAGATGTTTATTTTATTATTTATCACGCCAAAATCTTGACTGTAATTTGTCCTTTTGGGGGAGGAAAAGAGCAAAAGAATTTGCATGTTCTTAAACTTTTCAAAGCCTAATTTACAGTTACTTGCTGAAATATGCCAGGTTAGTTAATTAGGAAGAAATTGGATTGTACTGTAACCCCAGATAAAAGTTTTTAGTATATAAACATTCTAATAATAAAGCTATATTTCTCAATTATTGTGTCATTTAACTCTGTAAAATACAATGTTTCTTATAAAAGCTTATGAAACAGCAGAGAAAAGGCAAGAGGCAGCAGCCTGGACTTGGGTTTATCCCTCGGGTAAAGCAGGTCGGTGAAGTCGGGCTGTGATCTTCCACAGCAATACAAATGAACCTGAAAGGGCTCCTGCATCTCACCCACGTGGCTCACACGTGTCACCTGCTGCTCTCCTGCTGCCCTGAGGCTTGAAAATCATTCCTGAGATGACACGCAGGGTCAGACAACCTGCCTGAAGCAGAGGTGGGGGGAGTGGAAGGGTCAGGCAAAGGAAATGAGGAGCAGAGGGGCTCCCAGAGAACCTCAGGAATAGTGTCTCCCTCACACACTGCCGGTTGCTGAGTCATCATTTCATCGAGTATCTCCCTGGTTAGACTTGGAAAGAGAGGCTTTCCCATGGGGGAGCTAACGCTCCTGTCAAGATGGTAACCTTTGGGAGAGATGCTGGAGAAGACTTCATGAGGAGACAAGGTCCCTCTAACACCTGAGAGCTTGAATACGGTTTATCAAGAAAAAAAGGCTCCTTTCCACTCATGTTTACACAGCTTACTAGCTCATTTTTAAAGTTATGCTGGCATCGAAGTGAATTTCACTAGGACCTGGATACCTCGTTCCCATATTCATTTTTAAAATCCCACCTCATGTATAACTAAAAATACCTCAGAGCAGTATGTGTATCAGCTGGGCCCTTACAGGTGAGCTTTCTGCTTAAAACAAAATGTTCTGACTGACGTGATATTATAGGCCAGGAAAACAAGAGGCTAATTGAAACCCAGACCTTTAATTAGAGCTATACATAGAAAAAACAATCACTTTGAGATGCTTCTGCCAGTTCAAGAAAGAGCATGTTTTTAAAGCACTGAATGACATCTGATCACCCTCCCCCACCTCAGAAGTAAAAACAGGCTCCCCCCTAACTTAGAGATCTGAACACATTTGTTTTGTTTCAAGGAGAGTTACTGCAAATATTCAATGGGATATTCATATTCAAAGGGACGGCCACCAATTAGAGCAGTTCCTAGGTCAAACAAATTATCAATTCCATCATCCCTAATAATCCTTCCAATGCCACAGGCTCATTCAACCTACTTGAGCAAAATCCAGCTCTTCTCTCTTCATTCTGCGTCATCAGATAGTTGCCTCTATTTGTTCTTACCTCAGACTAACGCTGATTGTTTCCATACATCCTGTCTGAAGTGGCTGGAGTGGACTATTTTAGTGCTCTCTGCAATGGGCATGGGCATTATTTTTTACTGGTTTTCTTTAGACAAAATAATCCCAGAAGTGATTTTATGACATGAAACATACATCAAGCTCTTAAAAATAGATCCTGTTGCAACACAAACAACATCTCCTTTCCCATTTTGTTGCTAATGCCACCCTCTAACCTAGCCACGCTTTTTTTATTCTGGTCTCTTGAATTTTCATTTGTATGTCTCTCCAAGGAGAGAGAGAAACAAGCAACATAAGTTAAATGCAGTCATTGGTTTGACAAGCCTTTCCCCTTTCACTGTCTCAGTCCTAGCATCTCACACTGCAGGCAGGTAGAAGTTGGCTTGAATTTTTCATGAAATCATGGAAAAAATATATGCAACAGATTTTGAGTTCATTATGTTATGGAAGAGGAAGAGGCTCTTCTCGGAGAGGGGAAGGGAAACAGGAGGAGAGATACTCCCCTTCCTTGAGAAGTCACTTTCAAAGATAAATGTGACAGGTCGCAAGAATTTACTGTGTGCTGGTGTGAGATGAGGGAAAGTCAGAGTCACAAGTCAGCAGTGAAAGGTCGGGGGACTCATTACTGCCTGCTGTTTCTTTGGGGCTTTGACCTACAGAGCATCAGCACACAATACGGCCTGACACGTTCACATCTTAAATCGCACTTTAGACACACTTTTTGCAGCCTAATCACTAATTTCAGAATAATAGACTTTAGCATGAGGGTTTCCAAGAAATTCCCCAAACAGTCCACAGTATTTATTCAAACCACAGAGTGTTTGCCTTACAGCAGCAGCCAGCCAGGTTGGGCGGTTCTGCCTGGACTCTGCCCCACTGGCTGTCAGCTGGTTCCCACAGCAACACTTTCCTTCACGTTATTTTGCTGATTTTTCTGCCTGCTTCCCAAGCTCCCTCCTGCCTTCTGCCAACTCAGTGCCTTCAACATGAGAGAAGTGTCACGCAGCAAGTGCCTTTCCTGGACCTCAGCCTGCAAGTAAGTCCCTGCATCGCACCAGAGACACTTGCAAAATGCTTTCTTTGGCAGGCTGGGGACAACTGCTGCACTAAGGTGGCAGATTCCCACTTGTTCTGCCAGCTTTACACTGCCCGGGTGACAATCCTGCCTGCTGCCATTCGTGCTGCTCGTGCCTGTTTGCAAACACACAGTGGGCCAACCAAAGGTCAGAGGTGTGTGTTTCTGAGAGGGCATTGCAGCTCATCACCCCTCAGCCACAGAAAGACCATAACCTTGGCCGAGCGCCCTGCACTTCCAGAAGTATTTTCCCAAAAGTGTTATACATATGGCACTTGCCCTTCATTGAAATACAGCTCGGGCAGGTGTCACAGGCCTCTGGTCCTAAAGGGTTTTCTGTTCTCCCACCAGCCAGCACTGTTGGTGGTAAAGAGAGGGGAGGCTGAACACTGGTCAAAAAATGACACTTGTACACGCAAACTACAGCCCAGGTGTGCACACGAGGAGAGGGTCAAGAAAACAACTGAAAGAAGATGTGTTTTGTTCTGATTTTACTCTTCATTAAGATCATATCGCTATTCGATAGAAACCCCCAAAGAAACTTTTCAAAATAAAACGATGAACAAGCCAGTCCAGGAATTGTATATACACCTTTCACTGAAAAATCACTTCTGGCATCACAGGACATATTCATCTATAGCAAATTTCTGGGAAACTTTCCCCCTTGCAGAAAATAGTAGGCTCAGAAGATACTTTTCATTATTTTTTTTTTCTCATAGGGGAAAAAATAGAAAAAGCAGGAAGAAAACCTGGAATGTTTTATCATGAACCTGTATCACCCCAAATCCACAAGGCTTATGCTAAGAAACTTGGCCACCAGTGAGCCTGTAATTGTTTCTATGTCAGCCTGCTTGGCCTACCAACCCTTCTGAGGTCCAGGGTATAGAGGTGACCTCCTAAATATGACGTGGTTTAATTATCCCACCCTCTAAGGCTTTGTGCAGGCACCTGCTTGAGAGAAGCACATGAAAGTCACCGGTTTTGCAGGCTGCCAGGGTATGCCATAGTGTTCGTGCCAAGTTCGGGCCACCCCCAGGCAGAAGGGAACCAAGGGATTGATCAGGCATCACCCAAAGCCTGGCAGTGGCAGCTGGAGCGAGTTGGATTTATAGGAGCTGAACCCATCTCTGTTACAAGAGCCATGGCTCTCCTTCTCACGCACCTGGGGCTGCCAGCATGGCTGTGCACTTCCCGTGCCTGCCTGGGCTCCTCCGCACACCCTGCAAAGACCAGGGGGAATGGGAGGAAGGGGGCAGGTTGAACAGCTCTATTTGCGCGCAGCAGCTTTGAAAACAGGGTTTAAAGGCACAGAGGGACCATCTCAAAGGGCGGTTTGCACACACACACAAGCTCATCCTGCCCTTGTCTAGTCTCCCAGAAGCAGAGGAGTATTTCAGCTAATAGTTCAGGGCTGAGGCAAAGGGAGCCTGCTCTGCCAGCAAACACCTTGCCAACACACTTCTTATGGGCAGCAAGCATTTTATCCATTAGGAAATCACAAAATTAAAAGGATAATCACAACTAAATGGAGGAACCATAACTCCATTGTCAGTTAATCTAATTGCCACTGTGAGTACATTAAACTGTTGGTGACAAGTTTTACTGTAGTCTCTATCTAAAGAAACTGTTTTTACAAGACACTAACCTGGATTTCACCCACAGACTCCCCTCTGAAGGAGCAGCTGAGGGCAACAAGCAGACGGCAGAAGCCTGGGTCCAAGTGAACCAGAAGGAACATTTGCCAGGGGGACAGGCATAAGTTTAAGATTCCAGAAGTGCGGGTAGGGAGCATGAAAGGAAAACGCAACAGAGGCAACTGAAACTGGTTAACACTGCCCATGCTAAAGAAGGGACCAGGACAGCAATGTAGTTTCTATTCTCACCTATTCATTTGTTAACAAGGAGATGAAGGTGCCCTCCCTACCTCAACACCATATAGCATTGCCACCCATGTTCTCTGGGGTACACCACTAAAGGACTTAGAAGAACCAGATTATCTTTTATTTTAGGGACAGGGGCTTCTATTCATTTTGATATAAGTAGATGAAAACATACATCACAGATTCCTATCTCCTTGGATTTCAGGATTGGCGCTCTACTACGTGTGAGTCTGGGTGGTGTAAAAGGTCTGTTCACTTCCTGGGCAAAAGCTAAACCACTTCCACTTTATCTGTGTACACAGTCAAGGTGTTTAAGAGACAACATGTATGAGTCAGTTTGGATGTCAGTTCACATGAGGCAGAAGTGGTTCCTTGCCGGAAATGAAGTTTTACGTTGTTAAAAAAGCTGATGTGAGTCCGTGATCAGCCCAGCAGATGCGTACCCTATTTGAAAATTCGGTTGGGATTTTTTTTGCTGGGGGAGGGAAGGAAATAGCCTTGAAAGAGACACGTAAGCTGGCAGTTGAATCCAGGCGGAGCCTTGTTACCACTAGGTGGTGATGGCTGACAATGAATGGTGCAGGATGCTCTCATCTTCTCTCCCGCCGCACCAGAGCAGCTCACAGCCCCCTCACCATTCCCGGCTCCCTCGGACGCTGTGCATTCCACTGGAATACGCTCTGCTGTTACCAGAAACAGGCCACTCCATCTAACCTCATCTTAAGGTACAGATTAGTGATAGGACTTTACCAATACACCAAAGTCTTATTTAATTAACTAGCAATGGTGAATGAAGAGGAGAAGACCAACAAATGACATGCTGTGGTTGGTCACTTACGTAGGATGCTAGCAACAAAGGAAGTATCAGTAGCTGAGCCAATCCCAAAGTCACACAAACTGAACATAGATGAGGAAAATTTGTTTTTCTGACAGCCAAATCTGCACAATATCCACCCTAACCTCTTGCAAAAAGCAGGGTTTTTCAGGTCAGTGGCCGAACATGGAGGTGCCGGGCAGGCTGGAAAGGCGCAGGAATCACAGCACACGAAGACGAAAGCCTTGCTGCCAGAAGAGACCAAGCACACCTTGCCAGTGCTGTTCCAGTGGCACAGGGCAGCCCTTTGGGCTGCAGGACACTCGTGGCAGCCACCCTGGTGCAGAACCGTACCCTGCACCACGCCACAGCAGACCCAGCGTCCCTTCCACAGCCCATTCCCTTCCCTGAGCTTAGCAGATACTGCCCTTCCTATGAAGCACATGCTATTTTGCTTCTTCATAGCCCTAATTAAGGGGCTTTATTCTTATTATAGAAATTCAGTCTACTTGGAACAAAATAGCAATTTTCTATTATAAAAGGATGACTTTCTGAAAGACATAAGAGTACTAATGCACTCAGCAATGGCTAATGACTACATGCCAAATGGCCCTTTGCTTTTAGTGAGCACCCATCTGCTTTTTCATGCTCTGCCATGGCCCCGTATTGGAGTCTGCTGAAGACCACCCCAGACAGGCAGGGTACCTGGAAAACAGGGACTCATCCCCTCCACAGGGACATGCCTTCATCCCACAGCTTGCCCCAGGGCAAAGGGCTTTGCCGCCAGGGCAGGAAGGCGTGGGAAAAGGAAAGGACAGGGTAAGAATACATACTGCGCTTGTGTAAGAACCATGGCAGGGGATGTTCCCTGCAGCCCTGGGCCTGGCAGGCTCCTGCTCATGTCCCAGGCAATGCTGGGGCACATAAAATGGTCAAATCTAAAGCAAATCTCACCTAGGAGAGCTATTAGCAATGAATTCAATGTACCCATTACACCTCTCATTATTACACTGATCAGTTCAATACACACAAAAACCTGACAATCAGCTGTTTTCTGCCCTGAGCAAGTCTCAGGAGGCTTTACGGTGGCAAATATATATTATAAAGGCATCTTTTTTTCCTCAAACAACATTAGATGACCTAAAAATGTTTTAATCCATCTGGCATAGCTCCTCTTTCACTCCAGAAATGACTCCCACTCTTTCCTGGATTGTTTCAAGAGCAACCCTGCCTTTCTGCACCTCAACCACCAGCGTCCAAGGAGGGAGACAGGCCTGCCCGGCTGAAGTCACCAGTCACCCACAAACAGCGCCAGAAAGGGACATGCTCGTACAAAAGCAGCATTTGCCATTCTCAAAGCGATCCACAAGCAGAAATTTGTTTTCATGAAACATTAGTCATTTTAGATAACAACGAATTGGTACAAATCCTGTATTCACATAAATTACCAGCTTTGAATAGCTGACCCACTTTACATCTAATCTTGGCACAAAATCTTGACTATGAAATTTGAGGCAGATTGCTTTCACTTTGGTCAACTTGGAAAGAAAGAAATTAAAAACATGTTAATACAGGGCTCAGAATGAGGGCTTCTTTCCCATTTAAGTGAGACTATCTTGTTCTTCTTGCAGCAATACAGAGACTAAAATCTTCTGCACGTGTCCTGTTTAGATTATCTGCGGTTCAGTTTCCAATGGAAGTAAATTCTGGTGAGACACAGCTCGAACCTGTCCTTTGAGTGCTGTCCTACAAGTGTGGCAATGCCACTCTCACTGCTGCCATACTCTAAACCCATTATTTCAGGGCTCCATGAAGAGACCATTCTACCCATTGTATGGGGCGGGGCACACATTTCTGAAGACTGCATGAAGAAGAAAAGTATGTATGTGTGTGTATATCCATATATATTTTTTTAATATATATCTATCTCCATGCCTGCACATACCTATGTATATATTCCTGATGTAGTGGGTGGCATCCCTGCCCACAGCAGGGGGCTTGGAACTCGATGATCTTTAGGGTCCCTTCCAACCCAAACCATTCTACGATGTACCCATCCTGTGGCTAAAACCCTAAAGCACTTCTAATGTGAGTTAGGACCACGAGTCCTTGCTGTTCAACAAGTCTTCGGGGTTGCTGCAGGTTGTATGGGCTCTCCTCCATTTGCAAGGAGCCACAGCAAACCTGACCATTGCTGACTTCTCCTTGTAGAACCTGAAACTGGAGATGTACATTTTGGCTGTAACCCCTGTTTAAATATATGATTTCTTAATGAAAGTACAGGCTAATGGGAAAGTTAAATTATATTCTAGGGACGATACAAATGAATCAGAATGGTAGATCTACGTCACAAGTTGGCCAAAAATTCAGCTGAGCATCTGAATGTGGTCTAAGCCAACACCAACTTGCACTAGAAAATAAAACTCAGTCTTCTGAAGGCAAAGCTCTAGCCCATTACCCAATCCTAAGAGCCATCACTGTGTCTTCCTCTCTCACCTCCAGCTTCAGAGAAACATGCCATGAAGCTGCAAGCTGTCAGCAAACTTTTACCTTCACTGTTACCTTGTGCTGAGGATTCAATTCAAATGCCAATACAACAGCACTCATGCCGTACAGAGAAAAACTTTTATTTTTAATAACACATAAAAGGAGGACTGAGAGCAAAGCCATTGATTCACTGTAACAGAACAGCACGCCTGTTTTACAAGTGTATAATTTCTGGTTGGTAAAGATTTAAGGTGAGGGAATACAAGCAGACAAGTCCCAGGTAACCAGGAGGGAGAACTACACACAAAAGACAGGTCTAATATTCAGAATACCTGCAGACATTAACAATGTGAGCCTGTCTCTAATCATAGCTTGTAATGAGCAGTGGCAGCGGGGTTCTTGGAAACTGGATGGACTCACATAGCTTGTTATTTTGAATAAATACCATAATCGGTATGAAATCCCAGCAAATAAAATATGGAAAACAATATGAACTACCAGTCTTTTATGGGACAGAAAGAATTATGCATAGCTATCCAAAGGCTAGTTTGGCTTTCATATACTCATATATGAACTTTACATCATCTTGCCTCCAACTCTTTGCAAACACAGGTTTTGTTAGTAGTGTTTAAGCCAACTGCAGGTATTCTAGGTTTAGATTGTGTGGGATGGAAAGAAATACTAGCCTTGTGCTTAAAAGGAGAGAGAAAAAGTAGGTTTATATTGATACAAGGAGAACAAGGTGAGGAAGTGTACATAAGCAATTGCATTATGAAATTCTTCATATCAAATTCTAGAGAAGAGAACTATGGATTCTTACAAGAGACAGACCCAGCCCTGACCCTGCAAGGAAAATACGGTTGATCCCACTTGCAGGAGAAGGCTCTGCAGGAGCTACCCCTGCACACAGGCCAATATCCTACAGCTGTAGGCTGTGCACAGAGCCAGAGTATTCCAAGGTGTACGTGAAGACTCCTGTGTTATGGCACTGTCCCTACTGCTTGTCCTGGCATCACACCTGATGTGCTGCAGGAGAGGCAGGAAGCACTGGGAAGCCTGGCTGCTGCCACTCACCCCTCTGACAGGTCACCACCATTCTCTGTTCTGCTTTCCCCACTTACAAAATTAGAATGATTTCTCCTTTGAACACTTTCAGCCCCTTTGATGGCGCTTGCTACAATTACAACATTATTATTGCAGGGTATTGGATAAGCCTCACTGCTCTGTGGTGGAGCGTCCAGGTGAGTAATTTGTCCATTTTATAGACGAACCAAGATACTGAGATGCTGAGACAGTAAACTGACATGAGAATGGAAAAAATGGATGCTTAATTTTTGGTTTCCTCCCTTAGCAGCTACCAAACACTCATGGAAGTACAGAGGGCCCATCCTAACAGCTACTTTAAATTTTTTAAGTGTAGTCACTCATTTTAAAGAAAATTACAATACTTCTCCATTAAACACCACATGCATTTTCAACTTCTAAACCAGACATCTACTCCAGTGCTTCACAGAGACCTGCCAACAGCTGGCAGCGAGCTGGCTGCTGCCTCTGCCAAAGAGGATTAATGCCGAATAATGCTGACTGGAGGTAGAAGCCCTAATTCTATTTCTAGCTGCACTAGTACAAAGCCAGAGCAAGTAACGTTGTCTACAAAAGACGGGTGCAATGGTGTAAAAGGATTGTAGCTGGAGAGTATCAGGCTCAGAGGAATTGCTGGTGTATTTTTTTTCAAGGATATACGTGTTCAGAAACTAATGGAAATGTTAAATCTTATATAAAGATTTCCAATAATCTTAGCTGGTGTGAAAAAGTGTAAACAGGACACATTTGAAAAAATTACCCAAAAAAAGTTATTTGCAATCCGTAAGGTAAAATGCCCTTAAGTGTTAGGGGTAGTATGTGGTTTTGTTAGCTGCAAAACAGCCAAAATATATTGCCATCCAAAATCCCTTTTTTCTCTCCTCCTACAAATGCTATCCTAACCCCTTACACTGGAATAGTGGCAGTAGCAAAAGGTCTCTAAGGGGTTTATTTGGATTTTGTCGGTTCTTTTTGTTTGTTTTTACAGAACAGGAGATGTTTCCCAGTCTACCGCATTATCATTTGCCTTTAGGCGACTGAAACCCAGCCACACAAACCTTTGCAAAGGGTGAGGAAGGCAGCAGGACACAGGCAGGCACGGCACTCCCAGGGGTCTGAGCGGGTTGCTCCAGCTCCCCTGGCATGTTCAGACCACAGAGCATTGTCCTACCCCATATAAATGTCTCTGTTACACAGAGCAGGGATGGGGCTGGGATGACCAGTTTGGAGGCAGCAGCTGATGAGGTCAGCACTTACAATCATTTGGACCACACTATCCCACGGGACCTTTCTAAGGAAAGCACTGCTTTCTGAACTTACTGACATTTAATTGTCTTTCCCTGAATTGCTCCAAATTGAGAATTTGTTTTCAGCGTACCCTGGAGAGCTGGGAGAAGTCATACACGTAGCCAAGTGTTTCTCTGACCTTCATCCCTCCCTAGGGCAGGATGAGGTACCTGTAGCAATGCTGACTGTGGATGAGACTGGGACTGCTTGTATGGCCACCAGGTTAGGAATTCAAGCTGTTTGTCAGACACACAGCAGGAGAGGAACTGCCTATGGGCTGAGATTGCAGACAGGGACTGCAGTTCCCTCCTGTCTGTGCTCTCTGCTGAGGAGGCGGTCATCCTTTGGTAACCCAGTTTTTGGGACGAAGCAGAACCAGCTGAGTGTCAGTCTGGACTTGGAGAGGCAGACTCGCTTGTAGTCCAGCAAACGATTTGGTGGTACTTCACTAAGGCCCTTCCCTACTGGTAAACTAAACCTCAACGCTTTCTTCACTCTCTTCTCACTGGTCAGTGGTGGGCTCAAGGACAGGGCAGGTTCTGTGGCAGAGCAGGACAGACTCCCTGACACCGAATTTCATCTGAACCTGGCAGCACAGCCTCACAGCCCTGCCACAAACGTGCTGATCCCAGCACCCTGAGCAGCTACCACAAGGACAGAGTGTGGGATGTGAAACCTTGTCTTCCCCACCCCAAATATTTTAAGTATCAGGAAATTAATAAAAATGAGTACAATAAAGGAATACACAAAGGACTACAAACATCCCCTTTGTTGTATCTGATTTGGACCTGGAGAGTTTCCCAGCTTCAGTCTAGCCACTCGATAATCTGAAGTGGGGAATGCTACATAAATTACTCATTATTCCCACCAGATGAGCTGTCAAAGGCTGCGGAAACCAGTTCATGTTCACCTCACCTCTGTTTTCTCTGTGCTGTTACTTTACACTCTATTAAGCTCTGTTGTTAAATACTTTTGTCTCAAGGCGCTAAGAGACAAAGAAAGAAGGAAAGAAAGAAAGAAAGAAACCCTCCACGAGCATCCTGTAACTTTACTTTTCAAAAAATTCCAGAAGGACACAATAAAAGCCAAAGCAATTGTTCTTCCTCCATGAGCTCATCATTACATGCCACAGCTGTCAAACAGCCCTTACAGCCTGTTGCCTGCCTGGGGTTACCACCAGTACGGACACAGGTATCCAGCCGGCAGGAAAAGCATAGACTAAACTTCCCTCTTGCCAGAGGTGATTCCTGTGAAGAGTAAAGACAGCTCTGGGGCAGAGTTTGTGCGTTTCTTGAGTTAGAGCTACTTATTTTCAAAGAAAATCACAAATGTCAAATATTGCATAAATCCTGAGTCCCGCTGCTTCGCTGCAGCTTCTGCTCCGCACACCTAAGAGCTCCAGCCTCCAGGCCACTCAGACCACAACTTAGCACCACAACTAAAGTAACACCTCATTTTGATTTTTCTAAATTAATCATTATTTTTAGATGTTTCCAACCAGTTGCCAGAACTGTATCTCTGCCTGACCCTCATCCCTAAGATTTCCTGTTTGTTGTTGCTTCCATTTTGCAGGCAGCACAAGTGGCAGAGCGCTATTGCTCTTGAAAAGGATGTTTTTACATATGGCTCTGCCCCAAACACCTGGAAGTACTTGTAGCCCTGGAAAGAAAGCCCAGATACTGGGTGGCCCGGGAAAGCCAAATGTCATTTCAGGTTTGCAAATGCTTCCTGTCATGGCTTTTGGACCAGGCCAAAGCCCTGGAGTAAGCCATCCCTAGGGTTAGGAAAGACAAAATTCAAAACCAGCATGAAATCTGGACCCTCAAGTCCCTCTTGCAATATCCTGATGTTTCTGGCACACCACCGGCTGGCACGCCTTGGCACAAGCTGCCACTGGTTTTCTGCACTGCACAACATCAGGCAACACTTTCAAACTGTCTGCAAGTGCAGCACAGTGTGGTACCACCACATGCCACGTGTCCCAGGCCCTGCAGCCAAGGGCATTTGGCACAGTCAGGAACCCGGCCAGGAAGCACAGCACCCCCCTCCAGCTGGGAGGCAGCCAGAATCCCAGGGCTCAACGAGGAGCCTGCAGGCAAGGGGCTCGACCCAGTACCCTCAGGGCAGCCGCAGTAACATCTAACTCAGGAGAGAGCCCTGCATCTCCCTGTCTCACCAGCACACTCGTTACAAAAGCACCGAGGCACGGCTGGAGCTGCCCTGCTCTGTTTTTCTCAGGACAGACATGGAAGACAAGTGTGTACAGTGGTTTGTTTCGACTCCACCGTGAGCCGGCTGGATGCGTGATCGCTCCAGACTATGCCAGATCAAAGGAAAACAGGGCTGGAAAGGCCCCTTGGAGGTCATTTACTCTGGGCCCTCATCCCCAAGGCAGGATCAATTTTCCCCCCATCATGTTCGGCAGAACGAAAAGTAGAGGAGAATAAAGAAATCGAACTTCAGGGAATTGAGGTAAACTAAGTATAACTACAAAAGTGCAGTCTGAGCAGGAATAAGGTTGAATGGGCTTACTCTAGAAAACCGTGCCACAAAAACAGTGTCAGAAACTTGACTATTCCTTTCTAACATAAATAAACAAATCCAGGCTATAAGTTGAGAATTATTTCATACTCCTTAGCACCTACATAGTCAACCAATGTGGAAATGCATCATATCACATCCTAATAAGCAGTATGCAAATATTTTTGTAATCTACTGCTAATGATACCAAATATTATTAATATGTCATTTGGCACACTATTGTAAAAATTACATTTAACTGTGTATTAACTGGAGTTGTAGCAAATGATGTATTTAGCTAATTGTATGCAATTAAGTGAGAATTAAAAACGGGATGTTTCATAATCTTCTTTGCTTTTCACTAAAAATCTAAGCAGGGAATTCAATAAACGAAAGCTGCTGGAAAATCATGTGCAGCATCAAGCACTGGAAGATTAATATAACACAAGGCATCATATGTTGTTCATCTAAGTTTATTAAAAACCACACCAAGTCTAAATCTTTGCACATTTCATACTGAGCTCAACTTAACTCCTTCCCCCCTCCCCGATTTTTCATTCTATCTATTATATCCCTCAGGCTTAGATCTGTTGCATCATTATATCCAGGAAAAAAGAAATCATGTCTGTGATGAAATGCCTGTGTCTGGACTGTGGAGGGAACGCAGATTCAGTATTGCACTTTATCTTGACTAACTTCTCCCTATAGCACGCACGCGTGCACCTTGCACTTTTGTCAATAACTGGTAATACACACGGGCAAAAGTGCAAACGTTACGAACTGCAGCATGCTTTGTGTTAGGAGTTTGCTCTTTGCTGCCCAGTTAACTGGTTACACAGTTTGTGTCAATATTTAATGCCTGGATGTGCTCATGCTTTCAGAGAGAAGGGCTGGGAACTCACCCTCTGACTGATCCTTTTCTGTAGTTAGTTATTTCAAGGATTTTTCTGTGGGCATTGCTCAAACTTTGTAAACTTTGTGCTGTTCTTGCAGTAGTTGTAACTCAGTAACAAAGACTTGTGCATACAAATTGGGCCAATAGGGATACAAAGGGTCATTTATCTGCACCTGTAAACAAAAGATGAAACCGTTTGCTTGTGCAGCACCATTACCTTAATTTTCCCTGTTGTTCTGGGAAATGTGCAGAACCCCTCGAATGCTGGGATGTCCACCTGGCCCTGCTTGTGGAGGTTGGTCTTTGCACTCGCCTCTCCCTCCCCGGACAGCCCTGCCCTGGCTCCTGCTGCATCACGAGTGGTATCAGTGCCCACTACAAAGGCAGCTGGATTGGCCCTGCCCAGCACACAGTTCAGATTGAGCAGTTTCAGCATTTAGCTTTAGCAACACACTGGGACTTGTTTCCTGATGACTCTAGCTGCTGTTTCTACTATTTCACGTAGGCATCCATATCAGTGGAAAACCCTCATTTTGTAACTTTTGTACAGACATTGCTCTTTCCATCTACAGAGATGGAAAGATCTGCAGAGATACACAGTTTGCTGCTGTTTGACAACACGCTGCCTGCATCCAGGGATTTCTCCTTAGACCTTAGCAGCAGAGACAAGTGAGCTGCTTGTCTGCTCGTAAATCCTTATTTCCAGACCAAACTCACTGATGACTTTTTCCGTGCCTGTTCTTGCTACCTGCCAGAGGAATGGGGCGTGATGGGGAGGTGGGATGGGCAGGTATTTTACAGCAGGAACTTGCAGAGGAGTCCTCCTTCTATCCCTGCCTTCATCCACGTCTGCCAAAGCAGGGGGCGCAGGTCGCTGTCCATGGGAATCCAAGGTGACAGGAAGTAAATAAACATGGGGACCAAACTTCTGTCAGCTTTTGTCCCACACTACAGGGTTCCCTCATTTTAACTCACTGTCTGTTAAACATTTATTCAGACACCAGGAACCTGCATCTGCATTTAGATGCTTGTAGCCCAGTAGACATATCAAATAATGAAAATTAAGGATCAGATTGCCTATCTAAGCAAAGAAACTACTTTCATATACCATTGCAGTTATCATCCAGGACGTGCGGGAGCCAGGGGGAAGCTCCCACATTTGCCATGCTGGTGCTGGCTGGGGTTCTTGCTCTCAGCACCTCCTGTCATCCCTCGCCTCACTAGTGTGTTCTTCAGCATCCTTCCACTCAACAGTGGCAACTCAATGAAGCACTGCCACAATTTAAATAGTTATTTGCATTTCATTAACAATGACAACATTTATTTTAATACAGTTAAATCAGAGTAGCATTTAATTTAATTTTAACAAGATAGTTATTAAGCTAACCAAATATCAATTGATTGCTGAAGAAACCACATTGTGAAACAAATAAGTTGAGAAATAAATCTTGTTGCCAGGTCATTAATGTAAAATCACATAAATAATAAATGTCTAATTAGGTTCTCTTAATGAAGAGCTCCAACTGTTCCCTGACATTCTCTGGGAGGGCTGGTGCCTTCTCAGGTTGGCTGTTAGTGGAGAGGGGCCTGATTCAAGTGCTCAGAGGGCTGTGCACAGTGACCCAGGTTGGGCAGCTGGGTTTAAAGAGGAGCTCAGCCCTCCCCTTGTGCTGCCTAGTTGGGACAGCTTTGCGTTGAACGCCCCTCCAGCTGCTCAGAGACCTGAAGCACCTCGTTCAGGCATGGTGGGAATCCAAAAGTCAGGGAGCAGGGATACACCACCGTGGGCTCCTTCTGTCAGCACCACTGGGCTGTAGGGTGTGAAGGTCATTCCCCTAACAAGCGCTACATCTTAACACTTACGTCCTTCTCGGCACCAACCATTTCCCACTTTTCCCTACAAATTAGCCTGCATCTGGAATACCAAAACCGGTCTGTTAGAGCAGACACAAACATTTCCTTTTCTAGTATTGCTAAGGACTTGCGATTTTCATCCATCTGTATGTGTGGATATCACTTTCGAGGGGGTTGTTTGTTTGCTTATTTAAACACAGATCGCTTAGGGAGATCTTTTTCTGACCATCTGCTCTGTCCAGCTGCACAAAACAGACCAAAAACCCTCACTCAGGCAACTGCGAATCAAGTCTGCAAGTTCTGCTTAAAGCATATCATAGCACATGCAGGCTTGATTTAAAGCCGTCAAGTGAAGCAAAATCCACTGAATTCCAACACAAGTCACTCCAATGGTTAACTAAGCCCACTGTGAAAAATGTACACCTTTACTGAGCCTGAATTTGTCTAGCTTTAGTGTTTATTCACTGTATCTTCTTGTGCCTTCTTCAGCGATCTGTCTCCTGGAGTCTGAAGCAGAGCCTGCCAGCAGAAAGGGCAGGGTCTATTCCCTCTACCAGCATGATTTTTGAAGGGACACCAGAGCAATTTCAAGTTAAAAGGGTCAAAAAGGCAGTTTTACCAAAATGCAAATGAGTCCCCCAGTAGAAACTATTTTTTAAAATTATTTTTTAAAAAATAACAATACCCTCAGATACCACCCACCCTTAAAAAAAGTACCAGAATATAAGATTACACAGAGCCCATGCCCTCAGATAACCCACATAAAGTGCGCTTCCCCCAGAATTTCCCGTACCGGCACACAGCCCCCCCTTGCAATTGGATGGCTGGAGGAGAGGGAATTGTTTTCTGCTTGGTTTGGTTTATGGATGGCCAATGGGCTGAGTGTATTAAGATCCAGTGAGTGCCCAGCAAGACGCTGCTCTCTCTGCTAAGCCCCCTGAGCGTTCCTCTGCCAGAGTCACACTGGGAAGGTGGCACCACCGTCACCTCCCGCGGACGGGCACTGGGGATGAGGAGCAGGAAAGGATGTGGGGAAGTTTGGTCCCATGTACACACGGCCCCTTGCTCCCTCCAACCCCCAGGGGAGCTCTTCCACGTGAACTGCAACCCAGAGTAAACCTGGATGGATTAGTCATGCCCAGTAGATAACCCTGGGTCTGCAGGACTGAGCTCTTGCAGTAAGTGTGGCTCAGCTCACACAGAGGCAGGAGGGCTCCCACGGCTGCAAGCACGTTTCTACTGAGGTGAGACAGCCTGTCCAGGGGATCAGACGCTGATAACACAGGCCAGTCCTGCGCAATTCTGCTGTACCACGCTGAAGCGAGGAAGCCACCGGCGTCTCTGAGAGTAGCGTCCTATCTCCACATGGCCCTCCCACGTGGTGTCCAGCACCACATCCAACCTCTCCACTGCCTCTCTCCACGCTGCTTGCTCACACACAGGCAGGAGGGCTCGAGCAGAGGCTGAAGCACAGCACATACGGCCCTAATCACAATAAAAGCAGCAACCTGGATTTGTCAGTGTAACGTTACACAGATCAGAAGCTGCGATTTTTAAGAAGGAAGCGGGTGTTTTGGAATATGATCTATTTTTCCAGCAGGCTGTGATAAGTAGTTTTCAGCTAATTATTTTGTGCCAAACCATAAGGAAATCATCTCCAAAGTGGACTTCTCAGCTTGGAAGACACTCAAGATTTTATACCAAATTTTAGACTTGACAATGAACATAGAGCAGGATGGGTGGTGGCAGCAAGGGATCCAACCTGCCTCAGCTAAATCCCTTAACACCAGGCCAACACAGTTTGTAGCCATTGTAAAGTAAAACAGACTTTTTCTTGCATTTTTCCATTGCTGTTTTCCAAACAAAGCAACTTAAACACGTCTGGGAAGAAAACTGAGCATAGTACAGAAAAAAACAGCTGCTGAGCAAAAGCCAGGAATATGTGAGGGACCTGGTGCTACATAAGCTGTGGGAGACTGACTAAAATAGCCAAGGGATGCACATGGGCATAGAGGCTACTGCAGGCTTAGGAGAAAAGGCTGTCAGCCACAGAGCCAAAAACCACAGAGCAATCCCTTTACAGCCAGAAGATGCTTCTTTCTGTGAAGCCACAGATGCTGATCATCCTCCAAGTGACCAGCATGCAACAAGTTAAAGTAGTTACACTGAAAGGGGAGAGAGCCTGCAGTGCAAATACTGCACATCCATCACTCACAAAAGAGTAAATTATTAACTCCTAATTAGCTGCCACTCCCATCCCACCTTGGGCTTGGAAAGGACAGAGCGACCACGCGTGGAGGTTTAACAATGCAATCTCCTCCCCACATGACTAAGCAGGACTGTACCAACACCACCCATCCACCAGCTCTTTTGGTTACAGGAGAGGAAAACTCACTTCCTCTGTTTGTCGTCCTGTGATAAACCCCCAAAGGAAACATTTTCTTCCTGTCAGTGACAGCGTTCTGAGAAAACACCCACAAATCCCTCCCCAGGCCTCTGTGACAGCCCTGAGAGCCTCCTGCCAATGCCTGCCAGCCCAGGAGCACCTGCGAGGGCTCACACCACCCCTCGCACTTGTGGTTATGTGGTGACGGCCACAAAGAACCGCCATCACCACACAGGAACCATTTTCTTTTGTTCAAGGAAACAAAAAAAAAAAAAAAAAAAAGAGAGGGTTTTGCTGATGGTGACAGAACTCTTGGTGTAATCCCCTCTCATCTCACCTGCTCGCCCTCTGCCATCTGGGCAGTGCTATCACCTGTTTATTACCCGGGAGCACTGTGCCAGGCAGGGTCTCAAGGAAAGCAGGAGGGTCTGTCTGCTTCCTCCATCTCATCTTCCAGGCCCAGGATGCACAGCAGCCATCGCTAAGAGGAAAGGCGAAGACAACGTCCTGCTCCAGGCACGGCCCCTTGGCCTCAGCAGGCAACACACTCTGCCCTGGTACACACTGGGAGGCAGGTCCAGGTTTTTAGGAGCAGTCATTGCTCACTTAACCTGCATTAAATGCTACCAATAACCACATTACCATGTAATAATTGATGATTAACTCTACAAACTGAGGGCGCCACGTCACCACTTAGAGCTTTACAGGAAAGAAGATAATTCCTTTCTCTTTACCAGACTTGCTAAAACCTGCTTGGTACAGCATTTCAGGCTCCAGGTACAAACAATTTGGAAAAAAAAAGGGGGACAGTAAAGCAAAGCACAGCAAGCATACAACAACATTGTTGTGAGCTCAGATGATGTTAAATGAATTAATTTGATTCATTCTTAAATTTGACTGGTAAGATTTAATGGTTCACATTGAAAGCATGAATAACTATTTTGTTCTGTGAATGGCTATAGTTTAGTGACTCTCGATGTCAGTGTATTTTGCCCAGGGTTAAACGTGCTGTATGAATTATTCACTGCTGGGTGAATGAAATGAACGGGGTCGTGCTCATAGACAGGATGCCAACTGTGGTTATTTGACATGACGGGGCACACTCGATGCTGACAAAGGACAATAGTTAATTTACAACGTGGTACTGGGGCTCAGTCATTCTCCCTAAGATCTTTATAGAAAGCATGGCACTTTTTGTTATGTACTCCACATTAAGATGGATTCCATATGCCAAAAAACACTGAAGCATAGCTCACTTTTAAAAATGTTCAGTAGTTTAAAGGCAAAAAAAAAAAATCATCTACCTTCCTGTCTTGTCTGGCTGAAACATTGCTCCAAAGAAAATGTGTTTAAGAGCAACTTAAAAACAAATGAAGGAACACATCTATCTATCACTTCGGCATCTTGTCATAGATGCAGTAGTTGATAGCTGCTAGGACCTCTCCCTGATAGGAAAGGATCTGCCAGCCTCTCAGAGAATGAGGCCTCAGACTGGGAACAATCGAGCTTTTACCTAAGCTTTTCTTTCCAAAGCCGAGAGACAGAAGAGACTGAGCAGTTTCTGCACTAAACAATTTACAGCGAGCAATTGGAGCAGGGCATTTTCCCAGCCTTCTTGAAAACCTGTTGCTTTAATACAAGACATTTGTAATCTGGAAAGACAGGGTGCAATTCAGCTTGATCTGACAAATGGGCCACAAAAGTTTACTTACGCATACTAATGATACATTCATCTTCACTTTACACTTCTCAGCTGCATGCTTATTGCAAACATCTGTGTTGCTGAAACGACTGGCATTACAACTCATTTATATGGTTTAAAACTAGTGATAGACAAAAGCTGGGAGGAAGGGGAGGGGTGAGAGGTACTTTTTCCTCCCAAATTTCAAAAATACTTAGGTTTCTATTTGAGCGTGTTTTTGTGAATGGGCTGAATCGATGCTCTGGTGCGTACAGAAATAACTTCATGGGTAACTTCCAAACCACCAACGTGGCACAAACCTTGTGTGCATCAGTACTGCGCCAATAATACATCCAGTATTTAGTAAAAAGACTAAGAGAAGGATGACTAAAAGCAGCTTGGATTTTCCCTCCACACCACACACTCCCTACCATCCAGTCACAGCTCCATAAACCAGCAGCTCCCCGGGCATGCTTAGAGCACCAGTAAAACAGCTCAATTCTTAATGCCATTCCCAATTCAAGTATTTTCTTGCCTTGTGCAAAAATGGTACAAAAATTTCTTTCAAATGAAGGTATGCTGGAGACTATGCCTACCTTTGAAATGAGCCTGCCTGGATTTGTCTTGTTTTCATCACCCCCCCTAAGGCTGGATGATTTGGCATAAATCCTGCCTGAAACATGCTTGCATGGTTAAAAGTGGAATGGGATATTTCTCCTTGGCTTCCAGATCTGTCAGATATTGGATGTATTTGCTTTTTGACCAGATGGCACTTCTGCTTTGTAGCTGCACATGAAGTATTAAATTTCTGCGCTCACGTTTGGCAGGTGTTTGGCATCCCCGTGACATCCCTGGGGATCCTGGATACACGTTCACATACCAAAAAGGCTCTCACATAGTCTTAAGATGCTTCTCTCCTTGGCCATACGTGTGTTATTATTATTTGAGCGCCTTAACAATGCCATGACATTGTGTATTCTTCAGAGTCATGTGGAACACCTCAGTGACCCTCTAGCTGGGCTGATGGACAGCTGTGTGTGAGCAGTTAAAGCCTTGGCCACAAACCACTTCATATCTAAGCTCTTTAAATGGTTTCATAGCCGGATAGGTTGGTTGTTGTGGTGTATCTCAGTATTTACAGTAAAATTATCAGGTCTGCATATTCATGCCAAGATAGGAGAAGGCAAGAAGTCAATTTTGAACATAATGTACGATGCATCTCTCTCTAACAGCACTCACGTGCTGCTCTGGCACAGCCCTCACAGTAACGTGCATTCAGAACACTGAGACCACGAGCTAAAAAGTGTAAAAAAAGTCTCCAAAAGCTTACGAACGCTTCCCACTCATATGATTCCCCGTGTCAAAAACAGTGGTGTGCGAACCCTTCTGCAAGGAGTTTCATTTCATTACCTCTTTGCGTCACCGTTGCAGGGAAGAAGGAAAAACAGCTGACAAAGAATGAAGAGTAAAGTAACCAAAACAAGTGCAAAGTAAAGAAACCAGCCCACTTCCCTGATTAATTCTGGTCACTGCGCTCACCAAAAAAGGGCTGGACAGTGCAGCAAAGCAGGGTGTGCTCGGAAGAACACCTGAATGAAATTGTCTCACTGCCACTTTCTCGCAGAAGCTGCTCTGCACGCATGGCCCGCCTGTGAAACAGCCGGACAAGGGCCGTGTGTCGCAGCACTTATGGCACGGCACAACCCAAGGGTGCGAGGGGAGAACCAGCTCCTTTTTAGCCCTTTCAAAAAGAAGAGCCTGTGCCCCTGCGGAGCCTACAGTAGAGAAGCTATTACCTTGAGGTATGCTTTCCAACCCCTGCTGTTATTTTCAGGGCTGACTGCTGCAGACTGAAGAATACTTGCTGGGGTTTTTTCCTCTTTCTGTAAGGTCTGAATGTTTATTTTGCGTAGACATCTATCCAATTACAGGTAATTTCATGTCTGGAATCTCTGCATAAGTAGCTGGTGTGGTACTATCACAAGACAAAAATAAACATCATTGCAGGAATTGCTTCTTAAGACTGAGGATGTTTCATGAAGAAGATTTGTGTCCTGGTGTTTGTGTTCTGTTGAAAAAGATTTACTGCGAGCACCAGATCTGGATTTTTTTGTAGCTTGTTACAATTTCTATCAGGTGTACAATCTGTCGTGCACCAAAAATCCCTTTCATAGGGAAAAATGAAAGCTACAGAGCTCTTCACTGCTTTCTTTTCTTTCCCTCTGATTTATGTTACCGATGAATAATATCCTACAACAAAATGCAAAGATTGTGGTAATTGAACGTGTTGAATATTGGTGATGCAGCGAGCCTCTGGATTGCTAAGCAGTAATTCAATAGCACCCTCTTGAAGCAGAAGCACGCTGAACTATGCCATTCCCTGCTGCTTCCAACTCCCACTGACACTGATAACTATCTTCCTTCAAAGCACAGTGGGATGAAATGCAAAGAAAAGGCTAAAATAGTGCACCTTGCCGTCCATGCACACTCAAGTGCTGATCAGATAAAGGCCATCTGGGAACAGAAAGTCCCAGCTATTATCTTCTTTCACAGTCCATGCTGCCATTGCTGGGATGGGATTTTTTTGAAAACACACATGCAAAGTACATCCTGTTATTTAGCCCTTCTCCCCCCTCCCCCCCACTGAATTACATGGGAACGCTGCCCTTTCCATACCTGGCTTCATCATGTCTGTGCAGGTAGAGAATCAAACCAAAATTGATTCTTTTTAGCATTTTGCTGAATTGATGGACAGAGCAAGCTCAGAGCAGGTTACACCTGCCTTACTCAAAGCACCAGCCCCTCACCCCTCTGGCATAGCTGCAGCAAATCACTCCAGGCAGCAGGAGCCGGTGCCTTTTTGACTCCAGCTCACAGCTTATCCATTTGCTGTAAATCCAAGGCCAGCTACAATCACTGCAATAGTACCAGGCACCAGTGTGGCTATCAGATGAGATCTTTTAAAGCTTCCAGTATGCTGAGAAGTTCTTCTAAGTAGTAAAGGACTGAATATCTAAGATATGCTGTTTTACTCAACGGAGAACTCACAGGACGACTGAGTTAAACCATAATACTCCAATAATTCCTCCTCTTTGGTCCCCACGAGACATTTTCCTGTTAACTGTACCACTGCACACATCCCCAAGGAAAAGATCCCAGGCTAAGCAGCAGACTCACACCTGGGATTGGGCAGTGTGCTCCCCAGGCAGTCTGCAGCAGAGGAGCTGGTCTTTGGCTGCTACCAAAGCACTCAGGGACACACCTCTGCACATCCTTATCCCAGCGCTGGGATGCCTCTTTGCTTTGGACAAATGGACCCCAGGGGCCTCGGCTGCAATTTCATGTGTCCTGGGCCTGCTTCTGGTCACTGTGAAAGTAATGATTGCTCAGCTGCTTAATAAGAGAGCAGAGAAGCTTGTGGAGGTGCCAGAGAAAAGGTCACAGGGCTGAAGTCCTATGGATGCACGTGACACACGTGTGAATCTGGCTATTACTGTCACCCGGATTTGTTGATCCACTTGTCTTTGCAAGAGATGAGGGGATTGGGAGAGAAGACTTTTTTCTCACAAGTGTCTTGATTTTCCTTACTTGTCCCCGAGTGTCACAGGCCCCTTGCACAGCCATCACTCCCTCCTCCTGTGCATCTGCCTGGAGCACGAATGCCAAAACAAACACGCTTAGACTATTACAGAGCCTATTTTAACAGATGACTTATGTCTGCGGAGTAATGTATGTGGGAAACAGAGATACACTTCACACTTTTAGGAAGCTCAGAAAATTGTGATACTTCTAGGAATACAAATGACATAGGTTTAAGTACATTAAAGAATCTCTATTACCACCCTGTTTAATTTCCTCATGCCTGGATTTCAGCTCAGTTTCTCTACTAAGTACCACTGAAATGGCTAACTGAAAATGAAAACTTCAATTGCGTTCATGAATACTGATAGTCCCTGGTTTCTGTTGTACAGGATTTTGTTTACATAGGCTATGGAAAGTTTGTTGTGGTTCACACGCACAGCAAACATTTCAGCTGTAAGCACCAGTTGGTGAAGCTGTGCATCACTCGCTCAGTATGGTCTTTGGGTGCAATGGTTATGGTAAGCACCTGTGATCTCTCTCAGGCAAATCTACAAGCTATATTTTATTTAACAGTAAGCGATCAGCTGCAGAAAGGACATTTGCAAGTGTGAAAGCAAATGCAAGTGTGGGGGAGGAAGAAGGAAGGGAAATGATGAGTGTTTTTACTGAAGATCTCACCAAAATATTGTTTGTTACTAGATAGGATTTCTCACAACAGAATTATTCAAACAGAAGGTACACACCAGGGAGGGCACGGGCAGAGCTGGAATCAGAGGAATGAGCTCAAAGGTCATGTTGGACTATTTAGAAACACCACAGAATGGGATCTTCTAAAGATCATGGTCTATTTTTCAACTGACACCCACACATCAAGATATGCCTGTATTTGGTGAAATCTAATAATCTAGTTCTTGTCACTTGTAACTACTGGAGTCCAGGAGCTGAAATAATAAGTGCTGTTTATTTCTATAAAAGTCCTTCTCCGCTCTCACCACTTTGAGAGCAAAATCCGAGGTCTGCAAGTACAGAGGGATGACACCAAACTCCGCTGTGCCTTATATCCATAGGTGGAGATCAACTGTGCTGAAAAGGTACTGAAATAGAAAGAGCAAGTCTCTGGAGAAGCCTGAAAGAGAAAAAGCAGCCAGTGTTGTTCTCTCCTGTAAAGGAGAGATGCGACATAAGAAAAAAAAGTTTGAATGTAACGTGGCTTGAGACTTGCAGAAGGTGGGGAAAAGTATTCTCCAAAGGACATATTTTTGGAGGTGCTGCGGGAAATCTCTCTCTTCAGGCAGATCTCGCTGTGGGGGAAGCTCACACCCTGCCGTGAGGGAGGACTGGCCCATTTGGAGCTTAGGATAAACACTTGGCAGGGAAGCAAGCTCCATCAAGGATCTGTATCAGGACTGGGCATGTCAGTCCTGCAAAGATTAACACATATGCTAAGCTTTCTGCACATGAATGTTCCCACTCTAATTCATGGGTGTAAACATATGCGTGTGTGTAGAATCAGGACCTCAGCGCCTTCCTTGCCTGGATCACACGGACGTTTTTCTGACTGTAAACGTGCAGGGAGGGTTTTGAGCACAACTGAACAGCTTCTGCTGCAGGCCAGAGGGTTTTGAGACCAGCACACAGTCAGAAATACGGCTGGTCCATATGGCTGATTGCCATGAGATTCCCTCAACAGAAGTGCCCCTGATAACTAGGAATTCTTTTTTTTTTTTTCCCTTCATCTAATGTTTTGATTGCTGCAAAACCTGTTTCTCATCTGCTTAAGTGTACCTTTATATAATGGGGAATTGCCTTCATCTAGATTCAACTACAGGTTAGCTTGTGACATATGGGAGCCATGCAAAACTAAATCGGAATGCTTACTTATTTTATTATAGTTTTGTCCAAATTACTTAGGATTTTTCACACTTTCAAGGGAACTTTTACATATTCCTTACTAAGCCCAGTTCACTGAAGATTTGATCAGATTTATGTTATTATCAGTGTTCTTCTCAAGGGAATTCAGAACATTTTAAGTCAGTGGATCACTACATGTATTATGGGCTTTTTATCAGTACTCTTCTAATTCTGATATTAGCTTGATTAATCTCATTTTGTTATAGCTCTTCTGATCAACTGCTGAGCTGTTGGAAATTGAATTTTGAAGCAAAATGCTTAAATGAGATGTGGTCAGAGCAGCCAGTTCTTCAAGCAAGGACAGTCTTGATTTTCAGACCAAGTATTTGTAGTTCACTGATGAATTTCTTTACAGAAGGATAATTTGTGTGCTATTTGACCACTGTGTTACTTGCAATCATGAACAGAAGAGCTGTTCAATGTACAGCAGGAATTAGTCTTTCTGAGTCTTAGCTGACAGCCTTAACCAAGAGCATTTCTCCTGTGTTGGGAAACTGAGGTCTCTTCACCAATTACTGCTGCCTTTTTACAGTCAAGGTTGGGGGTGGAAACAACTTTGAGGATTGGATTCTACAGATGATTTGGTTGAATCACGAGTAAATCAAAAGGAAAGATGAAAAGAATTCCTGGGAAAGTATTTATAAACCCACAGGACTGAATGACAAGCACCCAGGATTGCTAACAGAGCTAATAGAGGGAAGTGCGATACCTTGAGCAGTGATTTTTGAAAGTTCACGGAGAACAGATGAGGTGCCAGAGGATTTCAGAGCCACAAAATACAGCACTCAACTGAGTTATAAAAAGGGGCATCCAGGAATTTACTAACCAATTCATTTAACTTCAATAGCAAGTAAACTATGTAAGGAGTCATAAAGGAGCCATTATGAAATCTTAGAGCAACCCGGAATCATAAATAATTGGGTGGGAAAGGGCTTTAAGAGGTCATCTAGTAATCTCATCAGAAATCTCACAAGAGCCAACATTCAGCAAAATATGGTGCTTGGATTTGCACATTTCAGCTGGCCCTTCCTACACACCCGAGCAGAATATCCAGCCGTTGCTTGGGGAGAGGGAACATTCCTCGAACAGAGCCCAGTTTAAGCAAGGGACTTTCTTGCCTTTTCTGCACAGCTTGGTCTCTCTGCTGAGTGAAAATCCCCAGAGGTGACAGGAGAAATTACAGCAGCTGGCACAAGAAAGGAAAGCCATTAAAGTTGATGATCCTCTTTTTCAAATTAATGTGCTCTGGACAGAGACCCAAGTAACAGATCATCGGGGGTGGGTGAACTCTGATAACACGAGCAGCTAATGCTGGTGTGGAGGTGCTGAGGGGGAAGAGTGTTCTGGTGGACAGAGATTGTAAAAGAAAGCCTCTCCTGCCCAATCCCATTGGGCAACAGAGAGGTCAGTCTGCCTTGCTAGAGAAGCAGGAGAGGTTGCAGCCAGCACCAGGGTGAGGAAGAGCCTGGTGCTTCCTGAAGTCCCACCTGAGCTGAGGCGGGTGAGAGGAGCTGGCTGTACAGGGGTCACCGCTCCCTTGCCTTGGGCTGGGCGTTTCCTAAGCTACCTGGAGCAATATCCGTGTGTCCTCATGGAGGAAGCACAGCTCCCACAGTGAGGAAGGTGCCCACTGCCCAGGGTGATGGCAACCAAGGCACCTGCTATCAGCCATGCAAGGTCTAACACCACCTCAGGGCGGCCAGCAAAGGGAGCTCTGTCATGGCTGGGGACAAGGATAAAACCTACTTTTCTTTTAGGCTTGAAAGGCTCTTTAACCATTAACTGGAAAGTTTTAAAACCTTCCTTTCAACTCATGCTTCTGTGAGCTTTTATGTAGTTTCAATCAAAGTTTAAATAGTAAATTTTGGGTCTGAAGTATTGTGCTGAGTTCAGCAGAATAGTTCAGGACATCCAGGGAAATGCTAAGTGACACATGTTGGATTAGGAAACTAGGATGGGGCCTCTGGTGCTCAGCCTAAAATGCTGAATTGCAGCCTGACCTTGACAGAAGAATCCTGAAGCACCAGACTGCCAGTGTGGTGTGAGAGCTTTACCTCCAAGGTGAAATCCTGCACCCTGCCTTGTGCTCACACAAAGCTGCTCACCAAAGCCAGCCAGCCAAACTGCCTGAATACCGACTAAAGTAGCAATCTGTGACTGCAGAACTTACCTAGGACTTTGCACAGCCACTACATGTGTATTTTCCCCTTAAATGCAAAATGGCACAAGGTCATTTTGAAAGGGATGAGGAAAAAAAGAAGTTTACTTGTCATTAGACATGGATAGTAATAATCAAAAGCAATAACCAAACCATGTGAGGAAATTGAATACAGACAAACCACAATGCTAAATGAGAGAGGAGCATCAATTATGTGCAACGGAGCTCTTATTATATAGCATCCTGATTACCCTAAATTATATTTTTTTTAACAGACATCCATTTTTATTTTTACTTCTACAACAGGTGAAGTTCTTTTCAAGTATTGACGTCAGCTAGCCTCATCAATTGTTCCTGTAATAGCTCAACTACCACTACAGCCACAAATGCAATGAAAGAGCTAAGTACTCCCTGCACAAAGGGGGTTCGCTCTGGTCATTGCCACAGCACATATGCATGGCCTGGTCTTTCACAGTGTAGTAATTGATATTGATTTTGTGTGGTAGAGGTTCCTTCCCTCTGTGCACCACTAGTCTTTATTTAAAAAAAAAAAAAAAAAACCAAAAGAAAAAAAACCAGAAACACACACACAAAAAAGTAAATTAAAAGACATGATGACCTGTCTTGAAAATAAGTCTATTTTTTTTCATCTTCAGAAAATGCAGCGAATTTAGTACTCATGAGATGTGCTGGACTAAGTCCATGGCAGACCTCCAGCACGGTTCACAGGAGAGCAAGCCTCCATGTGGGACTGCCACACCTAGGTGTGGTGCTTTTGGGGTGATCCTTTGGGCCAGCACAGCAGCACTACATGCACTTCTCTTTGGCACAAGGGCTCCCACCATGACCTGTTACAACCTGGATCAGAGGCCACCAGCCCCTTCAGCCATCAGCTGGCAACGTGGCTGCCAGTTCAGTGTCCCTGGTCACGTCCAACCCCTGCTGTGTCCCGACCTGTCCCCCCCATTATTTCCTGTTTGGTCCTCCCTTTATGTTTTGACCTTTAATTATTACTAAGTCTGCATCCTTCTCTCTCACAGGACTCCTGGACTGCACTATTTATTTGTCATTGCTCTAATTTTGTTTTTTTAAAAGACATCCAGAAGTAGAGGATGGAGGGGAAATGGAATAAGAGGGAGTGGATGCCACCAGGAACGCCTGGTAATGGTTCAGTGGAAAACTTCAAGCTGTGCCAGGCTAAACAAGGGAGGCCAGGAGAGCTGCAGAGGCCAGCCAGCTCCAGCCCCTTGAACTCCCCAGGGAAGGCAAGGGAGACCTACCAAAAACACTGAAATAACACTTCTGCTTTCTTCCTGATTATCAAATCAACCCAACCGGGTTTTATTTTCAGGTGTGAAGAAGGTTTCTATCAACAGGAGGTTTCACATGGAACCACAGAGGAATGACTGGAAGGCTCCTGGCCAGCCAGCCACGCTAAGAGTCCCAAGGGGCAGCAGTGTGAGATGCCGAGGCCTCTCAGCATTGCACAGCCCAGCACCTTCCCAAAGCTGTGCAGAACCACCCCTAACTACCATGCACAGCTGCTGCTGAAACCTGGACCCTTGGATTCATTCACTCCTCCTCTGCACCTTGAGAAGGTTTGCACGTCGACTAAAACATCTTTACTGGCCACAGATTCCAAGTGCCCTTGGATGCAGTTTTTGTTTAGGTACCATGTTCATTTCTGACCAGAACCTTTCAAGAGCACAAGCACACCTGTTTCAGCTGAGTGCTGCACCTACACCGATGGCAGTTGGCATCTACCAAGCCTTATGGATTAAAACAAATGTTTTGGAAGGTCCATGGAAATGTGCTCTCCCGTAAGATGTGCAGGACCTCTTGCTGCAGCCTAGGCTAAAAATACAACAAGTATAGTTCAGACTTCTGTCATTCCCACTGCCCACGGAAGCAGGATGTGCAGAGGCAGAGGATCAGAGGATATAAAAAGTTCATTCAGGAGTCTGTCTCTTTTACATTCTTAAAGTGACCCTTAACACTGTAAGCTTCCCATTCAGTTTTGACTGGAAAGTTTGGCTCTCTCCTGGCCCTCCTCTGGCTGGAGGGAAGTGGGAGTCAGAGCCCAGGCCTTCCCTTTGATACTGCCTTCCTGCAACTGCTCTCCCAATTCCCGTGGCCACAAATTGGCCATGCTTCCCCATTCCTGCCCAGCACAGATGAGAATCCCTATAGCATCTGTGTCCCAAGTTCAGCAGCAGTGCCACTGCCAGAGGAGACCAAGACAGCCCTCACCCACATCTGCCAGAGCAAGGACAGTACAAAATGGACTCCCAGCTGCACCTGGTGGCACCAACAGCAATTGTGTACCACAGCACAAAGAGTAGGGCAAACCGGACTTATCGCATCCTCCCCCGGCTCTCTCAGATTTAGGTCAGGATATTAACTAAGTCTACCGTGCCTGACAAGTCTATAAAGCAAGATTTAACATTTCTTCTTTATACTTATTGTTCTCAATCTAAGATTAAAAGCATTTCTTCCTGAAACCTGAAATCTTGCTGATAACCCTGAAGTTTTAACCCAAGTGGTGGCGTGATTTGGAATGAGGTGGTAACCATGTATATAAGATGAAGAAGATACAGGGGTTTCATTTCCTACAAATTAGTTCTTCACAAGCTGTGTAAACTTTCCTTCATATAAACAAAGTCTTTACAGACAAAGATGTTAGGGTTTTTTCCCCCTTTCAGTTATTTAGAGAAAAAATAGAAATGCAATTTTGCTGTCTAGGCGCTTCAGCCCATCCCAGCAGATCGGGAGCTGCTCCGCAGTGCACTTCCTCATGCTTCTGACTAGAAAACGAATGTAAATAAACTTGCAAAGAAATAACCTTGTGCAGCCGGATATTACTCAGCAGTTTCAAGTTTCTACACTAGGCTGACCCCAATTTGTATTTACCCTCCCCATACAAAAGCCACAATCTCTCACTACAAATGGGCAACACACGGGAGCCAACACAACTGCCCATGGCAATACCACAGCATCGTCTTTGGTCCCATCACTCTTCCACTTCAGGGAGGCTCTAAAAACACATCAGATGGTAATTCTGCAAAAGAGGGAGTAACCCACGTAATCAGTTCCATGGCCCAGCTCTGATTTTTGTATTTGCTCCTAGCCTGGCCCAGCCAGACACAGAGGCAGGGAGGGAAGCTGCCAATTTACTTTGACCTCCATGTTGCACTTTGGGTCGGTGAAACCTCTTGGGAAGAGAGTGGAGTCATGCCTCCTCAGAGAGCTAAGGGATCCCACACTTCGGAGGAATGTGAGGGGATGCAGTGGCTGCAATGCCCTGAGGGCTTGGCATGCCTTCTGGAAGGAGCAGGGAGCACCCTAAAGCCAGCCTTGGTGCTGATGGAGAGATGGTGGCTTTCCTGAGCACAGAGAGGAGTGGGCTTGAAGCTGTAACAGAAGGCACCAGACTCAAAGACAAGACTAAGGGAAGGACCTGCCCTCCAAGGACATGAATAGAGTCTTTTATTTTAACCTGAGAATTTTTCTACTTCAGAAAGTCACTCTGTTGGAGCTTGTTTTCTGAGAAAACATGATGCCAGGGAGTCCCTGGGAGTCTCCTCATGTGCACACTTTCAGGAAATGCTGCAGGTCTACCAAAGAACCTGACTCACAGACTTTGCCAAACAAACAAACAAGTCATTATGGACAAATATAAAAGTACCATCAGAAAACACCAGTATCATCCTTTAAAAATATTCCCGAGCACTTAATTCACTCTCATATTGAAGTCCGTAGGACCAATTAGAAATGCTATTTGCTGTTATTTGTTTTCCTTCATGGTATTATTCCATACCAGTACATTGCATGCCATTTAAGAGGAAGAGTGTTCTCAAATATCAGAAAAATGTTTTTGTCTCAATGCTCCATGCCTAAAAATAAACCCAGCAGATTTAAAATGAATGCTCACAATATTTGCCTCCCTCCAAAAAAAAAAATAGATCTCTATGCCTTAAGACATTTTCCTAGAGGAACAACATATACCTCCTCAGAATGATGCTACTTAGTAAATAAAACAGAAAAAGTGTCTCTGGTAGGTAGTGATGTGTCTTACTCTGGCTCCTTCTGGAGTATTTGGGGACTAATTCTGGAAGGCAAAATTTCAGAGCAGTAACTTCTAGTGAAGATAGTTCCTTGAGTTAATTATGTCAAATATGTATTAGAATGTGACTTCTTACTTTTTTTTATTAGGTACTTTATCATTTGGGCTCCATTTTTAACCTGGTTTGTATTACAAGATAAAGCAATTACATGCTCAAATTGCACTGTAAAACCCAAGCCTGTGAAACCATGGCCCAGCAACAGAAAGAGCTGTGTTGGCCTTACTGTGGCCAGCAGACCCAGATCTGTTATGCCTGACACTCGAGAAGAGCCCTGACCGAGGGCTGTGCTATTCCTCTGTTCTGCTGCTCCCCAGAATTCCCTGAAGTGGCACAGAACCCAAACCTGGGAGAGAACACTGGATCTGCCACAGAGGGCAGGGAGGCAGCCAGTGCTGTGGGGCCAGACGCAATCCAGACCAAAGGGGAGCAGTGGCAAGGAAAGAAAGGGGATGGTAACCCATGAGGAAATCAGATGAGAAAAAGGAAAGCAAAATTTTCTCTCAGAAGCTGCAGAGAATTTTTGCCTGACAAAAGGGATAAAGCAGACAGCAGCATAGCTGCTCCCCAAATCATGGCTCAGAGGTGCTACGTGGTCCTGACTCGCAGCTGCCCCGGTGCTGGGGTGAAGCACCCCACCATACCTCTGCTGGTCCAGCGGGCTCAGGCTGTTTCCAAGTGGGATGAAGGCCAACAGGCCTCCTCAGGACCCCTCTGTCCGGCAGGGAGCCACACCTGGCAGCTCTGCCTGCAGGTGCTTACACCCTGCCAGCCACCAGCTCCTCATGGAGTGCCGGGGCCAGCCAGGAGGGAAGGCGGCCACTGGCCACTCACCAGTACATCTTGCATTGCCTCAAATAGTGTGTTCTGGCTACACCTCCTGTTTGGTATGAAACAAAATCGACTGGAGGAAATGAACAGGATTTCGCTTTTAAAAGTATTGTGTCAGGTACGTTAACAGTTCTACCATACGTGTTACTCAGCTCTTCAGAGAGTGCTTGGGTTTCATTTCTCCTGTAATTTTATCAGCATCTTGCTTCAAGCCTCTCCTTGGCTTTCCTGCTACTTAATTTATTTTCCTTTGCAGTCATGTATTGAGCCATCTACAGTGCTCTGCTGGCTGCTGAACCTCTGGAAACACATCACACCAAAGTGTTATAGTGAGTCACCTATGGCTCTTGTTTGCAGTTTTTACTCATGTAGCAAATACTAACTCTGTGTTTAGGATCCATTACTCCAATGATTGCTCTTTTTAGCTTAGCAGTTGCTGAGCACAGATAGTAAAACTGAGGACTTCAGTGGTGGAATAGGAGTCATTTGTCAGGTTTTAAAAAAATCTCTGACACAGAGGTGGCTCACAGAAAGCAAGGAACTATTGTCTAGTTATTAATACAATAAAGGTGAATATAAACCCAGTTGACATCCCGGGAGCAGCGAGTCATTAAGAGGGTGCTGCAGCAAGCCATCGAGCAGGAGCAGTTCAGCTCCCCCAGCATCAGTGCTGAGGTGAACGTCGTTCACCCTATTTATCAGTGACATTATTTATTCTGTGTTATTTAGTGGTGGAATATGTGAATTTGACAGCAATCTGTGAATGACAAGAAGCTAAGAGGTATATCAAATATGAGGAGCCATCCATCACGAATGTAGATGATTTAAACAACTCGGAGATTTGTCAGAACAATGAGACGTGAACTTCAATGGGAAGGGGGGGGGATAAAAGCAGATGTCAGACTACACCTGAGGCAGACACTGGCAGAGGGCGGATAAGCCAGGCTCACATCTACAGACCAGGAGTGAAAGGAGGAGGTTGGCTGCCCATCAGTGCTGTCACAGCCGTCACAGTCTCACAGATACGCTAACTTCAGGAAGATGATTCTTGACTGGAGCTGGGGGATATACAAAGTCAAGAAAAACTCAATTTTGCAGCTTCAGCCCACAGCCATGTAGCCTGGCTGGTACTACTGCTGCCCCAGGGAGGAAAGGGAGGTGTATTTTGGGATGGTCTGTACCTTCCCTTACTCACAGTCACCGCCACATTTGCCCTGATCACATCTCACAAGGCAGCTGCTACTCTGGCAGCACTACCACTGGCAAAGCTGGCAGACAAGTTACAGCTCTTTAGCTCCGGCATTTCTCTGTGTTTGTCAGTTGTGTAGAAGCAGGCAGAAACAAACTCCTAAGAGTAATCATTGATCCCACAGGCTCATTACAGCTGCCTTTACTCCCCCTGCAGTGATTATGAGCAGCTAGAATGTTTTAAGCAGCAGGGTTGTGTCTACATGTCTGCTAAGTGACATTTAAATGAGTTAAGTAGTACCGTTTTTCAACGATGGCCTTTTTTTTTTTTTCCTCCCCTTTGGCACAGAGAAAGGCAGCAGAAAGCTTCCTTCCACCCTGAGTGGGCTAGGAAGAATAGGCATCTTCCTGGTGGACATCCCTGCACCTCACTTGTCTTCCCATCTCCAGCCTCAGCACACTCCATACCTGTGGAAGTCCACAGACAGCAGGAAGGGCTGCAAGGGGAAGGGAAAGCATTCTGTTTGATTCAAGACTTGAAACGGCTTTTTCTGGCCTGGGATAATGCCAGGATCCCTGGAGGATGAACTCCTGCCCCAGAATTCAGGACAACTTCAAGATAGCTCAGATTTGGGGGCCCAAAACTGGCTACTCCAAAGATCAATAATCAGCTTGGAAAATATACACCTAAAAGTTGGAGGAAGCTGTCACAAATAGATCACAAGCACCCTCTGTTTAAATGCTTTGAGAGTACTGGGTGTTACAACTGAAAGAATAAAGGCTCCCAGGAGCCAGAGCTGAGACACAAAACCAGCCATCTTACAGAACCAGGGGAGAGATATTAAAAGGTAACTGCTTCAGAGAGCCAGCAGATGTTAAGTAGAGTAATTAATTTAGTCAGAAAACTCCTGTCCCATAAGGAGAGGACTGGCATTGGCCTGACAAGGTGTTTGAGAAAATCTTTTCATCAGGAGAGGACACATGAGAATTAAAGAACAGTTGAGAATATCACTTCGGAAAGAAGGCGATCTCTAACTGGACTCTCAGCTGTTAAGTGGGGCAGGGGGAGGGGTGGAAATCACTTCACTGGAAAAAGTTAAATGTGGTCTCAGCTGAAAGTATCACAGGGGGCCCAACACTGAGATTTTGTGAAGTGTATGAATCCAAATAACAAGCAAGGAGCGGGGATATATCTACAGCGATGTTCCTTGGAGCCTGAGGAAGGAGGGTGAACAGTGCTGGCAGGTTGGTGGCTGGAACCAGGGGCCACTGCTGCCTCCACAAAGCCCTGGCCACAGCGCAGGCAGGCACAGCCCGCTGCTGCCAGTCAGCTGTGGGGATGAAAAAGCTATTGCTCCAACTCAGCCCTGTCCATGAGGTGGGATTCACACCCTGCACTAACCTGTGCCATGGCAGGGACCAAGCGGAAGGCAGGTAGGAAAACTCCTGGGGTCAGCTCCAAAAGGGAATAGACCCTCTGTGGGTTCTTGAGGGCAAATTCACAGTAACAAAAGATCTCAAGAGGATCTTGTGGAAGAAATAAAAAGCCCTTCCCCCCTCAATTCTGGCAGTTTCCAGATGGGAAACTGAAATGAAACTTTTTTTTGAAATATTCAGAAACCTTTTGAACCTCATCAGTTTTCATTTCATATGGCTCTGCACAAAGAAGTATATAAACCTGCAGCTCTTTTAGATGAAATGATGTAACGTTCAGATTATATCAAATCAGAGCGGGGAGGGGAGCATTCGCCTCAGTAATTTTTTAACAAAAGAAGTCATTTTATGCTGTCTTTACAATGCTTTCTTATTTCAGGGGTCATGGGAGCTGCATAACACCAGGTCTTCACAGCCTCAGAAACCAAATTACTTAATTTTGAGGAAACAATACCTGCATGCAATTAAGCTCTTAACTTTACTCATGTGAGTAGTTTGAATTAGTGCATGGAGAATACTTGCAGGCTTTCAACTGCACATGTGTAAGTTTTGGCAGGGCTCGGTTGTTAACCACGTTAATCTTGAAGTCTTGGTTTCTTTGTTTTCAGCAGCAAACCTAGAAAAACTATATATATGCTATCAACTTTGAAAATCCTGTAAAATCAATTTTGGAGACTTCAAGGAAATCAAAGGAAATGTGATAAAATTAAAATGCTCCCACTTAAATAAAATTTTATTTCCCTTCCAGTAACATACAATATTTAACTAAGAGTTTTAATACATTCTGTAAAATATGAGCATATTATTAACCTCCTCAGAACGACACAATTTACTGTAAAGTCATTACCATTCTGTTCACTCATGTCTGGCCTCTTTGTTTCAAGTCTGTTTTCCCAGCTTACAGTATCAGGTCAACAGACTCTAACATAAATGAGTAATGCGTCTGGAATTTTTCCTTGCAACACCAAACCTCAGACCAAGCTCAGGCAGAAGGGCCATGCTGTGAATAGGATGGGAAGCAGCTTCAGCTGTACCTCTTCTTTCTACTCTCCATCCTGTCCCACTTTCCCTTGCAAGAGGCTGCTATACAGGCTGTGGTCTGTCCCTGACTTCATTTCCTCCTCTCACAGCTCTCAGAAACAGCATCTGGACTTTTGGAAGTCTAAACCCACCCTTTCTCAGGGCCAAGTAGACTGTCACTGTGCTTCCCACGTCCTGTGTTCAAAATCTGCAACAGTGACCTCGGAAGTACCGAGGCAAACTTGTTTCTGCAAGGTGGGACAGTCGGAGGGGATCTACTCAGACAATTTAGTGCTTGTGGTCATTTCTGACGTGCTGCCCACAGTTAACTCAGTGAAGTGAGGGTGTGCCCTGCTTCTTGCTATCTCCCCGTGCTGGAAATGAGCACCCCACAATCAGCAGAGCTTTACTGGCAGTGCTGAAGGGGTCACAGCACAGGAGAAGAATGTCAGTCTCTTTCCTCACCACTTTAAAACTTCTGTAGGCTTCAGGTTTGGGGGAAGCAGGGTGTCCTTCTGAAACTTTCTGTCAGTAAATCTACTGTTTTATACAGATATTAGCAAATAACGTGTGAAAAATGTCAGCTCTATTTTTGCCAACTAAAATAGGACAGGAAATTGTATGCTTAACATATGTGGAGAACTGCAAAACTGAACCACAGATATGTAACCACTATTATTAAGAATGGTAAATACAGTTGTGGAGGTGAAACAGATTATGCCTCTGGATGTTTCCTTTAATATGAATTCCAGCTATGGACTTGCTTTGCATATGAAGGTGAATAGAAGATCCTTTTGACAACTTCAGGAAACAGAACTGTGTTATTACAAGTCAGTCATCTATTTATCCAGTACCTTTGATGAGAAAACAAATGCAATATAGTACACAAACTAAAGAAATGGTTTCTGAATACACTAATTTCAGAAATGCACCAACAGTTTTCATAGGAAAGACCTGAATATGAATGTCTTGCAAACCAAAAAAAGAGAAGTCAATCTGATCTGCTAAGCCACAAGCTTAGCTCAAATCATGTTCGGAATCCGGATGAACCAAAGACTGTCACACCCCAGATGTGAATCATAAGTGCTGGTCTCCTTTGGGATGCCCTGGAAAGCCCCATGCAGAAATCACAGCTCCACCAAGTTTGAGGCAGCAGAGAACTCTGCAGAGGGTGCCCAGACACTGCTGCACCGGGAAGGTGAGGCATGGGTCACCCTGAGCACATGGGCCTGGCCCCCTCCTCTTTCAGCAGAGTAACTACATGAGCAGAGAGTCTGAAAAACACTGCTGCCATTATTTTTATTTACCAGAAGGGAAAGGTGTTGGAAATTTTCTGTTTGTTCTTAGAAAGCACTCATTTTCCTAAAGAAACAGCCAGACTTCTTTCCACAGCTCTGAGGCTCAGGCTCAATATTTTCCACACTAATTTTTTTCCCAGCAAATGGTGTAGTGACTCCATCAGCTAAACCTCCCCTTTCCAGTTACCAGTACAGCCAGTGCCAAGCGAGGGGCACTGTGTGGAACAGATCACACACCTGAGAGAAGCAAACTGCTCAACCCTTCCATCGTCCCTTTTTAAATGAGGTGGAACAAAGTAGGAGCAAATACTATCTGTACCTATTTGTTCAATCAACCCAATGTTCCAAATGGAGGGAGTTCCACTCTTAGATCCTCTGCCAAAGAGACACAGTATGACATGGACCAACAGAAGGGAATTTCTTTGAGAGCTTCAGTTTTCTATGCAAAGAAACACATTAACTTTTAGGAAAAACAGGGTTTCGGGCAGCGTCCTTAAGAGGAGAGAAAAGGGGGAATGGAGACAGCATATGTCAAAAGTAATCTATGAGGATTTCTCCTCCAAACCCCTCCTGTCGTATCCATCACACAGGAACGGAGTGATGCTGAGATGGTACACAGGCAATAACCATGACCAGGAGTTGGCTGCTTCTCACACACAACCCCCACTCTTTTGGCACTAAGCTCATACTCAAAAGTGACGATGGCACAAAAGATTACCTGTGAGAAAACAGAGCACTCAGCAGCCCACTGCTGATGCCAGTAACCCAGCTAGCCCCCAGCCAACGGTGTTGCCAAGCCTACAGGTACACATGTGACTGGGACAAGGACCCTCTCCCCAAAATACGTCCTGGGGAAGGCTCCCAACATACTTAAGGTTGAGGGATACTAATCTAATTTCTTTTCAGACTAGTAATTTGTGACTCACAGGCAGGCATCTATTTTTAGGGATGGTTTCAACCAGCTCCAAATGGAAGTGCAACAGACTGCGGCCTCCAGCAATTGCAGCCACTTCTACAGCCCAACTGCTGACACGAGTCCTCTCAAAGCTTTGGCCGGTGCAACCCAGGCACAGACTGTTAGTGTGCAGTATTGTAATCACGTGTTTTAACCTGTGGGTCCCCCATCACACAGGTTATTCTGAACTGTACAAGAAATGCCTTGGCTTTGCACTGTGTTTCCTCTCCCTGCCTGCTCAAACAAGCTGGAAGCTTTTTCCAAACCACCCCGTCACCATGTGCAGTGTCTTCCAGCACGGACTGTCTGATATGCTCTGAGTCAGCTACGTCCGACGGGCCACAGCTGGCCTGGAGCCGAGCCAAAGACTTTTCCCTTCAGTTTTGTTGCACAATGTGATCTAAATACCCAGTCCCATCTAATTTGTTTCCTTCTTGGGTTTAAGGAGACCGTATTTCACTTCGTGAGGTCTCAAGTTAGGGAAACATCATAAGGTCAGCGTCCAAAACCAATTCAGACAGCAACACAAATAAACATGGATTGGAAAAAGAGACACAGTCAGGGCAAAAAACCGAAACACCAACAAACTTTTGTAACTAGACTATCGCTTTCATTAGCATCATGCTTCGGAATTTAAGTTTCATCTGTTTCTATGAAAAATATGAAAGAAGCAATGTATAAGAAAGGAATGAATTTTTACTTGGCTGTCCTGCTTTCAAGCTGGGGTTAAACCCCAACACTGTGTAACCTTTTCCCCTTTGCAAATTTGTCAACATGGTATTTCACTAAAATTTGGTTTAAAAAAAAATAAAATCAGAATGTTTTGGAGTGACACTGAATCACTGAAATTCTGTAAGGTGAAGACTGCCAAGATGTTTGGAAGTCAGCTGTGGCAGAGACTCCATTAAGAAGTAGCCCAATATATATTTTACTACCCTTATTTTTACTTCAACCTGACAGAGTATTTCTTTAGAAAAGCCAGTGGATTTAAATAATTTCTATTTTACAACTTTAAAAAGCCATAGTGTGATCTCAAAAATGAAGTTTGATTATCTGATGACATGGAATTGTGAAAAAAAAAATCATCTCTGCCCCAGAGATAACAAAACAGTGAAATGCTAAATAAATTTTCTTTTGCCTCAGATTTTGAGACAAAGCGATTTTTTAATACATGCATGGATGCTTTTCTAGTATTCATATTCTAGCAATGACTTTCTTTTTGGGGACAATTTTTTTTTTTTTTTGCAAGTTGTATTAGAAAGGGGGACCTATGATGTGATTCTGGTAATGGTATAAAAAATTTACATTGTTTTAAGTTGCAAACACCCCTGAAATGACAGTCAAATATGGGGTGGAAAACAAACTGCTAATCAATGGACAGGTTTTTTCCCTAAAACTTGTGTCACTGGCGTGAGCAGGATAACACCACCAAGGAGAGATGCTCTAATGGCACTGAACTCAACCAGCACCCCCACTAAAAGTTTCTGCTGCAAGACAAAGGACGCTGCTGGAGCACATCTTCCTCACGTAGAATAACCTTGCGACCACCCATATGGAGTTAGCAAGAGACGCAGGGACTTTGTGAAGGTTTCAGAGCAGCTTTTGTCACAGGCCAGGTGACAGCCCAGGCTGGTGCAAACAAAGGCTTCCTGCCTGTCCCGTTCTTCCTCTGCTACCTGACTTGGAAGCCCTCATGCTGGCTGCCCTCAGAGGAGCAGGCATGATCCTCTTTCTCCAAGATCACAACTGCACCTCAACTTCCATCCAACAAGATCTTCCACCGGTGACCAGACAGGGAAAAAAAAGATAACAGAAATCACCTTATCAGAAGTTTCAAAAGCCAGCAGATTCCACACCAGGGTGGAGGGCTGGTTTCAGTCTGACTGGTCCTCTTATTTATTTGTTTAAGTGCTATCCTGGCAGCAAGCAGGGAAGAATTCCATTCCCATGCAGGAGTGTGGTGCCAAGTTCCTCTGACTTGCAACAAGACTCATCAACATTTCCTGGTTCCCTCCATCCCCAAAGGTTAGCAAAGAAGCCTGTTCAATACCTCACAGCAAACAGCAAGATCTTTCATGCCTCAAAGGAATAATTTAACTATGGGAAACAACTGTACCTTTTCTTTGAAAACTCTACTTTGAGCGTAGCCAACTGAACATATTTCCACATAAACTGGCGATAAATGGAGAGGAGGAGCTTGCAAAGAGAAGTGCCAATTTGCCTGTGCCCAAATCAAAGCCATTGCTGGCTGCAGGCATTAGGGCAGCAGCACGCGCAGAAGCACATTGTTCAAATGCAGCCCCTATCGCAAAAATAAAAGCTCGCACATGGTGAAAATGAGGTATAAAATCTCACGTTCTCTTCCTCATTAGCACAGTGGGACAATAATTTCAGAGGTGGTAACTGGCAGGTGTGTTCGTAGAGAATCACTCGCTCCTGTTGCCGGGTGTAGCAGAGAAATCAGGTTTCAAAGTGAATGTGCACCAGGTCGCTTTTCACCCAGGCTGGGTCCCGCGGCCATAATGTATTACTGTGGATAATACATGTTGCTCCGTAGCACTATAAGACCTCTTCACGTGAATTTTAACTCTTGCAGAGGCATGACACGATTTCTAGAGGTCAAGTTCAGTCCTCAGAACAAGAGGCAGGACTGACAAGCACCATGTTCGGTGTAGGCACAAGCAGTCAGCACACGTGTGCTGCAGGCCTGGCTCGTGCCCCCCGTGCTCCCTAACACGATGACATCCCCAGGCTGCACTGACAGCATGGGTGGGTGCTGCCATACCCTTCCATCCCAGCGGCAGAAATCAGGTGAGAACCAGTTCTTGAGAGGCTCTGGATACATTTCCAGGATTGCAAGCCTTTAAAACCTTAGCATGCAAAAGCTCCAACAGAATAGGAGGATCCACTGCAATCGGTGGCGATGACCACGGTGATCTCACTGCTCCCAGTAATCTGTCTCAAGGGCTGACTTGTTTGTTTCTCGCTGGATGAATCACTTTTCAGACAGTTCAACAAACACAAATCCATCTCGTTTATACGTATGTCTAGAATTTACTAATTTATAGAAATAACAAGAAATTAACAAGTCCAGTGATCAGGCTTAGAAATAATCAACTACACCAACCGCAGCTTTTCTTCTGTTACCCCTTTGTGGCTAAAAAGTGCTTACTACAACTAGTAAACATTAAACCTGTAAATGTTGCAATGCCTAGGCTCATTTCAAACTATTTTCCTTACAATAAAACCCTTTTCATTCTTTTTTCCTTTCTTAAAACGTTGCTGGTTTGTTGTTTTGGTGTGGTTTTGTTGTGTTGTTTGGGTTTTTTTTACATAGGAAATAATCTACACTGTCCTTTGAATGAATCAAAGGATATTGCTCCTGTAACACATGGGTGCTCACCATGCGGTGGACAGAGTGCTTCACCTAAGAGCCCTATTGATTTTTGTTGAGGTTTTTTGTTATGAACCAGGTCTTAAGACGGTGTAAGGAGACTGCTGCCAAACTGGCAAGTCCCTACATCAGTACTAGAAGAGAATCTGATTCCAGAGCTTTAAAGAAAATTGGAGGATACAGGAAATGCTGCCCTGGATTTCTACTGCTAGAATCGGACTGATTTGATGCAGCAAGATGCTGTCACCCACTGCCAGCCAGCTCCTGCCCTGGCTGAGATCAGTCACTGCTCTCAGCAGGAGCTGAACTGGACTTTGCTCTCTGTGCCACATTTCCTCCGAATGAGGAATGTTTTCAATCAGGGTGGGATGGGAAAAATTAAGAGCCTTTTAGGAATGGCATATCCCAAGTTTCCAGAAGCTGTCTAGGTCAGCCCAGAGTCTAGCCGGCCTGTGCACTCATCCCAGTATTTACACTGACAGTGGAAACACGCCTGGAACAGCTGCAAACAATTACAGCTCTGACCCCCTCGCAGCGAGGCTCTGTAATGCAGGATCCTGTCACTCACACTGCACAGTGCAGCACCTACTGCTCACTTCCCTAGCAAAACATCCCTGCTAAACTTATTTCATTATGGCTAATTGGCACCCAATTGAATTCTTTTAAAAAGGTGTGCTTTGCAATATCTGTCATCTGAAAGCTTCCCTTACCAGGAGGAAACATCTGTCATCCCTGCAGTGGGTTGAATATAAAGGTTTTCAGTTTCCATGTTATATATGTATACCAGAGAGTGTCAGGACAGATTAACACAAGGGTTCAAAACTGTAGTGTGCTCTGGCACTCACAGCCTGGGTGGCAGCACTGAAAAGGCCTCCCACTCGTAGCCATGCTTTCTTCCCCACCATTCTCACCCTTCCAGAAGCAGCCCCTAAGCCAGTGTCCACTTCACTACAACATCTGTCCAAACCTAAACTCCAACCTCAAGTCATACCCACACGCTGCCTCGTCCCACACTCTGCCTCCTGCCTTATCCCCAACTCGACTCCTCTCCCACAAAACTTCCCACAGCGTTACCAACCCAGAGTTCCTCACTGGCTCTTGGCACAGCCTGGCCAATCAATGCCAAGACTGGCTCCTGCCCTGACATTGTGCTCACAAGTGGAGCTTCAGGTAGCAACAACTGCTTCTCACAACCACACTGCCCTGAAGAAGCTGCAACACATCACAGCACTGAGGCATCTCTGGAGTAAAACCCACTAAGAGCCAGGCCTGGCACTCATCCATGATCTCTCCCTCCCTTCCTCTACTACTCCAGCTCTGCAATGCAAGCAAAGTATTGTCACGAATTCCCACAGCATGAGTGGATCTTGGACTGACATGGAAAGGATTGCTATCACCTCAAAATAATCCTGGCACAGGGACTGTACAGAAAGGTGGTTTAGGAACAGAAACATTAAGAGGAAAACAGAAAGCAGCAACCCGGCTGGCATGACAGAATGCACCAAATGCCAAGTCTCTTCGTATTTACAGACTCATGCAGTTTATGGGCTTAACCAAATGCTTCAGTGAGAGAAAAAAGAATAAATAATGGAGTCGTCAGTTTGTAGTCCTTGATGCTAACGGAAAGAGTGACAGGGCCATAACAGCAAAGCCACACTCTAGTCTCTTTGGCCTTATTTTAACACCTTTCCTTCCTTTTCTTTCTTACAGACTTTTAAAGCAACATTTAGATCTAAACTCTCTCACACAAAGAAAGCCTGAAATACAAGTTGATAAAAATACACAGCGTTGACCAGTACACCACCCCTGGACTTTGGCTGAGCCAGCAGTTGAGCGGCCGACATTTTGCCGTGTTCCTCGATGGGCTGCAAATAGACACTCATGCAAGTGTTATTCCTTGCCATTTCTGATACAGGCTTGAGTAATGAAACTGGAAACAGCATAGAAAGCAACTCAGGCCATTCCGATGGCTGAATTGAAAAGTTTTCCTCCAAGGAGTCTGATAATTGAGAAAGCAGATTAGAAAAAAGTGGCATAAAATATGACCGTAATCTCTCTGAGACTAGAAAGTGTATTACATTAACTAATAAGCAACAGGAAGAGGCTTTATATTTCCTTTTCACTTGCATTTCCAGTTATATAGTTACAGAAGAAATTGTTAGGAGGTTATTTTATTTGTGGGCTCTCAGTGGAGAGGACAGAAAACAGAAAAATGTAGAGAGCTTGAACTTGAGGATAAAATACAGACATTGCTCAGGAAAAGATGCCAGCCTGCCAAAGGCAGGAGAGACCAAGATCCCAGGTCACTGCCCCTGACCACCTGATGGGAGCTTGCTGTAAATTGTTATTCCCCTTCCAGGACGCTGTTTGTGAGGTTACCAACAGACTTGCACAGTTGGTGAAGTAGCAATGAGCCAGAGAGTTGTGTAACACACAGGTCACACCTGCTGGAGTCACCCCTTGGCCTTAGGTTTTCTGAACTGACTTGTAACTCTTTGCAAGGACCTGGACCGTTACTTGAAATTATGGGAATTATATAAATCTCCTCTTGAAACAACACAAATCTTACCAAAATATCATTGTCACAACAAGTAGCAAGTGCTCTAGCAAAGCAGTTCATTCTGGTACTAAAATAGCAAAATACAAAACCACAAAACCCAACAAAAACACTCGTTTAGCCGAGGAAAAATACTGTCATGAGTGCCTGGGAGTCTGAGTCGCCCCCAGAGCTTCTTGGGACTACAAGTGCTCCCAGTGAATTATTCACCACCAGACTCCAGTGGAAACAGTGTGAAGCCCAAGGTAGTGGGTCAGCAGCGTATGGTGTGACACAGAGGCAGAGTGGTGGACTGGATCCTTCCAGCCCAGCTTGTGTTCAGTGTGAATCCTTACAGGAATTACATGGCACACTTTCCCTGAGCCCGACAGAAGCGGGGAAAGAGAAAAAAAGCTAGCCCGTGGTTACTTTAGAAAAAAAATTGTATATATTTAATGCAAAAAATTAATAAGAATAAAAGTCAGGGTGTCACACATCTGTGAAGTGAAAGCTGGTTTCAGGTTCAAATTAAACTGCCTGTCTGAAAACACATGCTTAGTTTCAGTATTAGTGAAAAGGACGACTAATTTGTCACTCAGTAGAATACTGTGGTATTTTACTATTAATATCAGGATTTTACATGGCAGTGCTGTTCAGGTTCTGCTGCTCATGAGGTTTGGGCTTTTGGATGCAGTAAGTTGGAGATTGCTGAGTCCTGATCATTTCCAGACATTAATTGCCAAAATAAATGGCAGCCAGATCAATATTGCTTGGTTTGACACTCATAAGCTATGTCCAGGCTGTAGTTTGCTGTTTGGGCTTTATCTTAAGGATAGAAAAATACAAACAGGTAGAAAAACAAAGAAACCACGGCCTTTCAAGGCACCACAAGCTGGGAGGCAAGACAGATGGGACTGTCAGTATCTTGGAGGATAGGTTTGGACTTTAAAACTTTTTTGACTGCTTGCAGAAATGCTCTGGGGAAAAAAAAAAATTCAATACAGAAAATTGAAAGATGCTTCTGTCAAGCAGGAAGAATTAGGTTCACAACTAAGGGAGGAAAATAACTTGCCCAGGAGCTCTGCAGAGAAGGACCTGGAGGTGGATGGGTCACGAGGGAAAGCAGGAGTCAGCTGCACCACGGTGCTGCCGAAAGTCCAACACAACCCCGCTGTGAACAGGCTGAGCTAGAAGCCTCCACTGCTCATGAAGTCACCTATTCAGTGCACACAGCCCTGCTCCCAGGTCCCACCTTCCTCATGCGTGTTTTCAGGGCTGGGCACTGCACCTGACAAAATATGAGAATGACTGGAAAGAATTCAGGAAACAAGAGGAATGACTAAAAGGCCAGAAAACTGCACCAGCAGGGAAAAGAGGGAAGAAGATGGAATTATTTAATCTGAAGAGATGAAGACTGGGGAACTCCTAAAAACAGTTTAGGATGTATAAAACCTGTGTCTCAGAAGAAAGAAATAATCTGCTTCCTAATGTCTGTAATATACAGAAGAGCGTAGGAAGTGATGAGTTTACTGCACAGCTGGGAAGATGCAGTTCAGACATGAGATAAACCCTCTTAGTGGTGAAAGGGGAGAAGAACAGCTACAGCTTGCATTGGGAAGCTGTAAGGTTTCCAGCATCCAAGAATACTTTGGGCAAGCATCCTTCAGGAATGAGAGGTGGTGCTGATCCTGCCTTTGGTGGAGAGCTGTTTGAGGTCTACTCAACTCCACAAGGACACAAGAATGGTCTTTCCTGACCTCTGGTGAGCCAGACCACTCTGGAGTGTAACACTTAGAGAAATTAGGGAGTCAACTGGAACACTGCAAATGAAGAGTTCCAGCACATACTGGGAACAGTAAACTTGCTTTTATTTTTATTAGGAGAATAATATATAGAACAAGGACATAATTTAAAACTAAGGAAAGGAAACAATGTCTTTACTGGCAAAAGTAGCATTCTCCTGCATGGTCAGCATATAAGTTTTTACACGGAATTGTCACCTAAGTCCATCCTAGATACAGTTTCTTGTTGTGCAATCACAAAAGCTTATCTCCTGCAAGAACGGGTTCATCATGGAGTGACATGCAGTAGCTGGAAAGGCAGAGCCCTGAGACAGATGAGTGTTGTGCTCACCCCAGGGATACTCCCTCCCTCCCTGTCAACACACAAAATTAACAGAGACCAGACACCAATGACTAGAAAGAAACTTTTAAGCGTATCTTCTGTCAAGAGATTAACCTTCCTTCTAAAAGTATTTTCTATGCATAATGAAAGTACACACATTTTACTTCTAAAAAGTTGCCACACCACAGCTAGACACGTAAATAAAATGCCACCTGCCTTACACTGACATAGGAACAGAGATCAAAAGTACCCAGAAATCCACAAAAAGTGAAAGGCACCTGCCACTGGTTGAAAAGGAAGATGAGATTCCGCTTTAGAATTATTTTTCACCAGCCTGAAAGTCATTTGGAACCTTTGCAGATCTCAGCCTTAAAATACCAAGCCCCCTTACGCTTCTGGCGGAATACATACGTGAGGGGCAGAACACAGCTGAGACCCAACACCAGCACTAGCCCCAGGAGATACCACTTGGCTGTCAGAACAGCCTTTTCCCTGCATACCTGCCTGGCATGTGCAAGAGGCATGTGCATTCCCACCACAGGCTTCTGCAGCAGTGCAAGGTTACAGCTTTGGTTTTGATCTAAAGGTGTTTACGCTTTTCCCACGCAGTCCACTTTGATGCCTTTTAAATACACCCTGAGCTTGCACTTGCCAAAAGAATAAACACAGCCTTGCTTTCATTCATATTTCAGTTGTGAAGCACTTAGTCCAGGATCATTTGCATAATGATTTAGCAAGAGGTAAACATCAAGAACAAGTAAAACACTAAACACCTTACATGTATTATTGTCTTCCACTACCTTAGTAAAATTCTATGTTATGCCAAACAAAACAGAGCTAAATCACAACCTCTTACAGGGTTATCTTCTACGCACTCACGTTTCCTAAACGGTTTTTTTTCCTACAGTATGAGCTCTGAGAAAGCTAGAAATGATTGAATTACTATTCTGCAGTCAGCTGGGCTGGAAGTAGGACAGAGAGTGACACTGATGACTGACAGTAGTCAACTCATCTGCCTCCACTGCTATGCATCAGGTTTACTGACCATCTGCCCCTACATGTTACACCAGTGCCTCTCATCACATGGACAACCTGTCATATGCTTTACAGACTAGGGTATCCTGCGTGTAGGAAAAAGTTATTTAGATAGTGCCAGTACAGATTTGTATTTAAAAAAGGCATCTCAAGTTTATCACCAAGGCACAGCCAGCAACAACAGGCAGGCCTAGTCCACTGGCTTTGTGAATTCCATTTGGTCCTATAGAAACGGTTCTGGCTGTAGCAGGCATGGTCTTAGCTTCAGCCCTTTTTTAAAAAAGCATAAATGCCTTGCATTTGAAAAACAAAAAATAGCTAACATAACAAAGCTGTGTTAATATTAGAAGGAGTAGTGCATCAGTGGTTCATATTGAATGGATATCGGCATTATGTTCGCTGGTGCTAGGATACCATGGTGATGGGCCCTGAAGAATTACCAAAAATAGATTAAATGCATGTGGCAAGTGATAATAAGCACAAAATGTTTTCCATACAGTAAAAACGCTGCAGGAAAGCAAAATAACATGTTCTATAAATCAGCTCAAAGAACCAACAACTTCCAAGCAGAATACTTGGGTATCTGAATGCGTAGTCAGAGCTGAACTCCTAAGCCCAAAATTGCCAAGAAACCCAATTTGGCAGTAGTGTCTGCACCTAAAGAAATTCAGACCGAGGAGACTGGCACAGGATCTGCTGTTGCTAGCAAAAATGTATGAAAGGAGCTGAGAGGTTTGTATTTAAAGTAAGAGACATTAATCACTGGTAACACCTACCACAGTGACTGCATCTTCCCAAGCTGTTGGAGTCTCATCCCTTTTTGTATTGAGTCAATCAAAATATTAAAAATGTCATTCTTTGAAGCTGTGCTGAGCCAGGCTGCTTGTTCGCTGCTGTATAAAACAAATCACTCGAAAGCGTCTCCCCGAAGCTGCCCACCGATTCAGCAGGGTGCTCGTGCACAGAGCTGGAGACACGAGCGAGCCCCAGCAGCTCCCGCGTGGGAATGACAGGAGACAGTGCACCCCACTTTGCTGGGAACAACCACTGTGCTGCACTACCACATCAAAGGGACACGAACCACCTGACATGGCGCTGATACTGCTCACAGCTGTCAGCAGCACTTGGCTCAAACCATCCCTTGTAGAGAAACCCAGCAGAGCCACTTGTTTATGAGAACAGCTACCTAAAGCCAGGCTGAAAATTCATTAACTGGGATGTTTTGCGGAGGTGACTCACTGTTTGTACACACGTATATAAATATTTAGGTTGCTGCTCCAGATGTTAAGCAACAATCAGCCTAAAGTGACAAGACTTTCTGAAACAAAATTTCTTATGCTTTACAAATTGGGAGAGCTCCCACCGAAGGGTGAGTCGCCAAAGGTAGGTACCAGAAAGCAACTGGGAAGGAATATCCCACTGCATAGCAACATACCAGAGGCATTCAGGGGAAGGCACATGGAGCTGCCTGACAAACACCGGAGTAAAAGATATCAAATGCAGGCATTTGGGGAACACACGTGTCCCAGATGTCCATGGCTTTGGAACACTGCAGCTACTGGAGTCAGTACAAAACCCTTGGTGCCCATCAGCCAGAGCAGCTCTCCCAAGGGAGAGCCAACAGCAGCAGAGTGCTCCCGACGTTGGTAAGATTTTTCAGTGTGCAGGAGCAACAGAGATATCTAATTGCAAAGTCTGTTACTAGGTGACACACCGAGTCCTGACAAACTATACTGGGTGGTATTTTGATATATCAGTCTATGCAGCAAACCCTGTGCCAAAAATCCACCTTCACTAACTCCACCCTCTGCTTCCTTGGATGACTGAGGAACAAGGCCCACAGAGCACATATGCCAAGAGAAATCTTCTGAAGATCTCAGAAGGTTAAGGACTCAAAGTCTCAGGGCCCTCTGTCTTTTCTGTAGGAAGTGCAGAAACATGAAAACTGCTAAGATAGAATTGTAGAATCATTTAGGTTAGAAAATACCTCTTAAGACCATGGAGTCCGGCCATTAACCCTGCACTGCCAAGCCCACCACTAAACTGTGTCCCCAAGCACCACATCCACACCACTTTTAAATACCTCCAGCAATGATGACTCCACCGCTTCACTCAGTTCAGCCACTGCTGACCAGCACCCCAGGTCCTTTTCCACTGGGACACTTTCCAGCCACTTTTCCCAAGCTGTAGCTCTGCCTGGAGTTGTTGTTACCCAAGGGCAGGACCTGGTACTTCACCTTGTTAAGCCTCACACAATTGGCCTCAGCCCATCAATCCAGCCTATCCAGATCTCTCTGCAGAGCCTTCCTCCTCTCAAGCAAATCAACATTCCCAGCAAACTTGGTGTCATCAGCAAACTGACTGAGGGTGTACTCAATTCCCTCATCCAGATCTCTGATAAAGATGTTTTCTCCAAAATTACTGGTAGTGAACAGGATAGGAAACTGAAGGATGTGTAGCAAAACCAAAACTCTAAATGCTCCCATCCAGGAAATCATTTGGGAAATTAATTTGTCCCAGTAAAAAATTGGTTCATGTCTCTTTTTGAAGCACGAAAACACTGAGGACGAGCATCTCCACTCTCCATGCAAGACGGTCCTTTGCTTAAGCACTTTAGCTCTTAGCCAGAAGAAACAGGTTTTATTTGCTTTTTAAGCAGTTTAAAACCAGAAGTTGATTGGGATAATGTAGCAAAGCTTCTGCATGGTTTATGGATCCCACTTGGTCCTGAGGACACAGTGTCTTTCTCACTAGCTTTCACACCTCAGAGCAACCAGGTAAGAGGAAGAATATCAGAGTATCAGAGATCTTAGACCTTGTGGCCACCAGAAAACTGCTGAGCTTGGTCTTGCTTTGGTAAGGCTCAGAAGACCCCTAAAACAGCAAAGACCCACTGTGATAGTGGCCAGCCTTATTGAGGAATAAGTGCAGTCTGGGTAGCTGTGAACTTGGGCCCTGCTACAGAAATTCTGGACTGACTTCTTAAACCAACTTCACAGTTCCTTAACACCACAGGAACAGCAGGATGAATGCAGGATCTACAGCAACAAGAAAAATTATAGCAGAAATATAGGTGCTGTATTAAAGGTAAGAAATGAGCCAAGGGGAAGATTTGAGTTGACTGTTCACCTCCATCTTGGCTATAATAAAAAGCTCAGGACAAAGTACGAAATATTAACTCTTGCAATACTTCACATTTTAACCTGGAAATGTGCGGACAAACCAAGCCCCTGGTGCTAGCTGGGTTTCCCCTCAAAGAGCAAGGTAGGAGCTTGTCACTGTGCCTTGGGTAATGCCCCCAGCCCTGATCGTGCCCCTGGCAAGGGCTGGCAGATGGCTGTCCTACTCAGAACAAAACCCTCCATGCCTTCTCTTTACAAGCTGGGTATTGAAGGAAAGCTTCATAATGCAATAATCAAAACGCCAGCAGACAACACTGCACCCAGGCCAGGGCTCCAAACTGCAATTCAGAACCCCCTTGCAATTCAGAACCTCTTTTCTTTCCTTGGTCAGAGATGCTGCAGCAGGGCACATTAAAGCAGAACTTTTGTGGTGTAAAAGGAGGACTTCATACCTTGGTTGATGTAGCATCCCCTTACAAGCCTTCTTTTGTGCTTGTGCGTGACCTTTGTGTGCTGCCATACTAAAGGTCTGTTCACAGAACTGGTGTTTCTGGAGTACAGCAAGCACAGTGTCAAGTGCAAATGTGGTGAAAATCATCCTCAGAGCAGCTTACCCAGTCCGTGCCTAGCAACTGTGACTCCAAACAACCAGAACTCATGGAAAGACATCAGACAGATGGCAGCTATAGCACAAAGCTACAGAAACACACAGACACCTTTAGGATAAGATCCAAAGGGGACGTCTGACTTCTGCTTTGTAATTCCACAGTGCTTGGGCCTAATGTGCTCCACACAGTGTTCGGGAAAGCAAAGGCCTGTCACTTTCCTTATCATAAAATACAGCTCTGAAATTATAAGACTCGATTTCACCTTTCTCATAATCCTCAGGAACACAAAAAGATTTCACATGCAAATCACAGTATTCAACATGAAAATTAAATTTGGAGACAGTAAGACGAGGAAAAGGCTTTCTGAAAGTAACATGAATAATAGCCCCAACCTCGCACTACTTAAAAACTTAGCAAATCCAAAATTTCAGGCTGGGTAGAAGAGCGCTGTGCAGTAGAGAATTTAGATCACTAATGGTTGTTATTAGTCAGCCAGACCTGATCTGCTCACTTTCAATATCTGAAAGAGCTCTCTAGGACTCTCCCTTGACTGGTCTATCTTTATACGGATTTGAGAAGCTTCAGGGTGTTGATAAATTGTTTCCTTAATAGAAGGAAAGACCTCCGCTGACAGGACGTGGTTTTGAGGAAGTAACTGGAAAAAAAGGAGGCACGGCGCAAGGGAAAGCCTGCTTGCTATCTCCTTCCCAGCAGTGGCCTCTCTGTTGTACTGAGCAAACTTAACCCCGCGTCCCGCCCGCGGCCCCGAGAGAGGGCGCTGGAGCCTCAGGCAGCGGCGGGACCCGGCTCGGCTGGGAGATGCCCGGCTGGGAGATGCCCGGGGCCGGGCAGGTGCGCGCACAGCTCCCGGGCGAGAGCCCTGCGGAAATCCCAGCGATGGGAAAGGGGAAGTCGGAGAAGCGCCTTGGCGATTTTTTCTTTGCTTTTTTTTTTTTTTTTTTTTTTAATTATATACACAAACATCTTTGGGGGGCTTTGAAGGTCTGAATTCTCATGGGAAATTGCGCATATTGTAAAAAAAAAAAAATTCAAATAAACATTCAAAATGTATAGGAAAAGACAACAGAAAAAGCAATTTTCAAAGCACAGTTGTTCATCGTGTGTTTACATCTAGTCTGCAGACACTGAAAACAGCTTCAAGCATTCCTTTTGCCTAATGTGTGCTTCTGCAAGAAGAGAGCTGCTGGCCAGCTCTGCCTGCCCACAAGGATTCAGAGAAGGCAGCTCCAGTGGCCACCACAGCTCAGGGCCATCAGGTCCCAAACAGCACTCCTATTGATGTGAACATCCATATGGAGACAAGAAAGACTCCACAAAAGCAAATATTTCCAAGCCCCATTGCAGAGGCTATGAAAGATTCACCTTCTCTATTGGGTCGGCCTCTTCAGCTTCAAATGAAGCAAATTCAACTAACTTGTATTTCACAGAGTCCTGAAAGGCGTTCCTCCTCTCTCACCCAAGCAATTTCCCTAAACTTTTCCTTGAGCACAGCTAAAAAACAATTTTATGATGTCATGCAAGCTACAGAGAAGTCTGGTCCCTGTGCACTGACATCACTTGTTCTTAATATTTCCACATGAAAAGCAGTTTATTCTGCTCTGCTGTCTATTTTGCAATTATGGGGGTCTCCTGAATGTAGGTCACAAAGGCAAGACTGCATCTCATATTGACAAATACTGCATAGCTGAATCAAGGGCCAATTTCAATACTCTGTAATAATTCTTTTACATCTTTCCAACAAACATTCTCAGATCACAGCCTAAACAAGACATTGTGATGGCTTCCAAGTAGCTTTGGCCTGAAATACACTGCTGATGTGGTGTCTAGAGCAGGGTCAGGTTTATAACCCTGTTTAAAAAAGAAAAGAAAAAAAAAAACAAGGTTAATTAAGGACCAAAATTATGGAATGATGTTCAATATTCCTCAGCACCTGCAGTCTTACTCATCTTCTGACTCTCCAGCCCAAGACATACACCTAGGCTGATTCCAGACTTGGCACAGTGCAAGAGTTTTCTTGAGGAGAACCAGGACCTTTACCAAATTATACATGTCCCACTGGAAAAGTGGAAGACTGGTGTCATTGAACTTTCCCCTCAAATTTTTGGCCTGGCACACATTTCTAATTCATTGCTTACATGAGCATGAGGGAACTCAGAAGAAGGCTACAAGAGCATGGTCAGTTTGACAGCTCTCAGTAGACTGAAACATCCTGTGCTCCAATTTGGCCTCAACTCACACCTCATCTACCAGGGTAAGACTCGGGTTCCCTGCAGCAAGTAACACACAAGCTGCACATCTGAAATTGTTCCTGAGCTTCACATGCCCTGAAGAGGTAACTTTAGAGAAATAACAGCCAACTTCACACACCATCAGCTTCTACCAAGCACAGATACTTTCCCAGCCCGTGGGCCTACTGTGGTTCGACAGAATTTGAAAGGATTATACAAAGCTGAAAATGGACCCTATCTGTTGTCAGCCTCCCAGATTCACACCTGCCAAATACATGCAGCACAGCCACGATTATTACTCCAGACTTCAGAAGCAAGCTAAACTTTCCACTAAGGATGGCCTAATCCACATCCTCCACAAGGGTTAAGTTCAGCAGAAAAGAAACTACAGAACTCAATTTATGAAATAATCTTGCCAATCTAGAAGATTGGCTCGTGGCCATCAATTGAAAATTCAAAGGACTTCTTAAATGTGGAAGTTCCCAGGGTGCAGTTGAGAGGTGTGGGACTAGAGGTCTCCAGAAGAGAAGCTGCAGAGTCAGGATTATTACACGATATTGGAAAATCAGGGACAGTTAAATTCATATTGGTACCTGGAGACTCTGGAGCCTTTCTGCTAACTTTGACGAGAAGGGCGCTTTGCTCTGTTGTCTGGACCAAAAGGCTACGCAGGGTCAGAAGGTACAGTCAGGACTACATGGAGGCTTTTACCCCTTCTGTAGGAAGGGTGGAGGGCTGCCCCTCTGGTGTGACGAAACACCTTCCCTGCCCTAACCCTGAGCCAGCCACCTTTAGACTGCAGGCTGCAGAAGCAGGAGGGTTTCACTCTAGGCTCAGGAGAAGACCTCAGGGCTTGCTGACAATTGACAGGAATAAACATCACTTGCTGCTGCTTAGCCTTGAGGCAGGGAGACCTTATGACATCAAGGCCATGGAGCAAAATTCGGATCCTTTCCACAGAAATGGGGCTTGCCATTGACTTACTCCATTATCGCTCAGCATCCCAACTATGAAGGAACCAAAGGCCAGGTTGCTCCCAGTCTTACAGCCAACTTTTACTCCAACCTTATTCACAAACCATATCCAGCCCAGACTATACAAAACCCAGTCTCTGCTGGTAGCAGAGATTATTATAGCAGTACAGGCTCAGCAAGATAACTGCACAGGAAGGGAGGATGTTAAGAGGTTTGATCTGGAATAGAAAAGTACCAGTGAGGGGAAAAAACCCAGCAGAGGAATGATCTCAGTATTTCCCAAGCATTATCAGCAGGCATAGACAGTACCAGCAGGAATAAAAGGGAAAGTTAGATTTGGTCAAGGACATGCACGAAAGGGAAACCTGGTGGATAAGAGGACTGAAAGGAATAGAAAATGCAGGAGAAGGTTGTTTAAGAGACAAAAAGTGGGGGGCGCAAGAGGAAGGGCAAGAACCAGGACTATATCTGTCACTCGTCTCTCCCCGCCCACTCTGAGAAGCTTCAAAAGAGATCTGGAAATAGAGAGGAAAAAAATGACTGTCAGATATTACTGTTCCAACCACTGAGTCATGGCAGGAAACTACTGATACTGTAAACTAGTACTGTAAGGTCAGAGACTATTTGAGTTTTTCAAGGCTCACTGCAAAAGGAACAAATATTCAGCAGTGAAGATTTTACTAAGTCCTATTCTTAAACTCTTGGTGTTACCACAGAACTCTTTCATCAAATATGTTTGAAAGAAGCTGCCTTTATTTTAACATTTCACTCAAGTGCAGATGGTTCTTTCTCTCTTCCTGTATCTTTGTTTGTATTGCAACAGATGCTTATTAAGAGAAGGATGTGGAGAAAGAGTAGAAAAAGCCACCAGTCTTTGGGGTGCTACTAAATGATTGGTCTACTCCAACTCTTATAATTGCTGTGCCACAGAAAAATCATTTTATTGTGATCTTCTTATCCTTTCTTCAAATTAGTCACTGGCAGTTGTCACCACCTATGCAGCCTTTTCAGACACAGTCCCCATCAGTCCAGTACATGTGCAATGGGTGGAATTGCTTCCACCAGGATGGCACAGCCATCCCAATTTCCACAGAAACACAACAAAGAAGAAAAGCTGGAACTTGCTGTTGTGCAGAGGGCTCAGCAGCCTCCTCCCAGCCCTCTAGGAGAACACCCTTACACTCCTTGCACTGCCCAGACATGTTGTAGTGGTTTTGATTCCCCACCAAGAGCTGACCAGGTAGAACAGCACGGGATTCCCAGCTGCCAAAACCAAAGGCACATGCTGGCCGTCCAGGCAAATTGCATTTTTCAATTGACAAGCCCATCTGGAAACGTAAGATGCCACCTAGCCCCAGAGTACTGAAGAAAGGGAAACAGCAGACGCTGGGGATTCAGACATAACAGGGGAAGAGCAATACAGTATGGGACATTGGTTCCTGGGAAACTGTCATCTACGTAACTTGTTAATTAAAATTTTTAACGACCCATTTTTGCTCCTGTGGCTAGGCATACTCACCACAGCTCTGCAGCCATCCTTCACAGTCGACACAGCCAGGGGTTAAGGTGTAATGGGATGATTATGCATCTGCTACAGTAACCTACTATGCAACTTTCCAGCTCAGTCATCTAAACCTAATGGCTTCCATGAGTCCCAAGGGTCCCTATCCAGCCCATCTGAGTCACAACACCAAGCCTGAACCAGACTCAGCCGAGCACAGTTCAGCAGAAGGACACATTCTCAAGAACAGCCCAGTGGTAGTAACGCCTGCCAAATTCAAGGAAGTCAGTCATACTGGGGAAACACTCTGGTGACCCTGGAAACCCATCCCCTTCTTCCTTCACCAGTAAAACAAACCAAAGCAGAACTTGACACATCAGGCAGGAGGTGTTTAATCCAGTGATGCATGGAACAAGAGGATGCAGGAAAGTGGTAGAGCAACATCCTGCAGTCCTGTAATAAACTGGGAAGTCACGACTGGAGGCAATACTCCTCATGGCAGGCTATGGGCAAGCACAGACACAGGCACCTGCTGTTGACAGAAGTACTGAAGAGCCTTGAGAGTGGAATCCCTTCATCTTTTTCTTACAGTAGCTGCCTAATAGCTTTGATGCTTTGACAAATGAGGTAAGTTGTGACATTACATAAACTAGCCAGATGCTTTATGCAGTGCATCACCGTACCATGTAACACAGCTGAACCTCAAAACGTTCCTGAAAGATCGCTGGCAAAAAAAAATAAAAAAAGAAAAAATCTATTCCCTTTTTGTCTGGGCTTACAGGTACTGACAAACTTGATGACATAATGATGATTTCCAGAAAGGATATTTGTCTCAGTTTCCACACCAAAAACAGCCATGGAAAAGGGCAAAGAATATAATGACTCAGTATCACAGGGCGGAGACTAATTAGCAGCAGATCAGGAGCAGGCAGTGGTCTCTGGAAGAAGGTGCTTTCATGAGCAGAGCATGATCTTACTCATCACCTGTCTTGATCAACTGCAGAGGTTTCCTTGAAACAGATGCTAACGCTGCTTCACTGACAGAAACTGAACAAAACACTTCTATAGTTGTTTGTTTGTTTGAAAAATAGGGCCTCTGTTTGGGACCTTCCCTATTCTCTTCTTCTGGCATCCAGTTTATCCTAGAAGGGAGGAAGCCTCCCCAGTACTAACCAAAATCTCACTGTACAGCAGGAGGCCTTATCAGTCAGTCCCTCTCCATCAGCTCTCTCAGTTCACTGAGGACAGATAACAAAAATATTAAGAAAATGAAGACATCCTTTCACTCAATCAACGTAAATGTGCTACAGGATTGTTTCAGCAATACCTTCTTTTAGGACATACTATTTTCCTCCATGATTTCACAGCAGCTGCCTTTTCACTGGGTCAAAACCACTACAAAAGCATTTTATTTAGTTACCACCCCAACAGCAAGGTGAATTTTATTTCTGTTTTAACAAACCTGTCATCATTCTGGGTTTATCAGAAAAGGACGCTGGGAATACACTGAAAGATAATTCTTGCCTTACAAATGGTTTAGCTGGTTTCTCTAGGAATGTATCCGAAATGCTGGCAAAACTAAGATTTGAAACTGGATCTCCTAGTGCTGCTGCTATTCCTATTGAGACTCATTGGATTACCTCCTAGTAAGTTTTTTTCTTCTGAAAAATCTATTGCTTACTTAAAGAAGCTTAAAAACTCAAAAGCCCGAGAATTGGTTTGTTTCTTTTTAACTAAATCAGCAACTGCGTTTTTCAGGAGTAGATGTATGCCCGTCCACACTGAGAAAGGAAGCTTAGAAGAGCTGATGGAAGAAACTGACTTTATGAATTTTAAAGTTTCCCTTCCTCAGGATAAAACCAAAGGTAGGGAGTAAAGTGGGGCTCCTCCTGCCATTCTCAGTGTGGCTGAGACTGCAGGAATGTCAGTCAGGATGCCCTGTGAACCAAGAGAATTAGGGTGTCTGTGCAGCACTGACCTCCCCGCTGGTGCAGGTGCATCCAAGCACCTCCCTCACCTCACATGGGCTGGGAGGAACAGAGATTGCCTGAGCACTCCTGCTTAAAAAAATTACAACAAATGTGGGCAAATGCACGCCCTGTAGGATATTTTGAAGGGTTTTAACAATCACTTGGTTGTTTGGTGACCAGAAGTTTGACAAGCAAAGGCAATAGACACCACCCACTCACCCCAGCTGAGGTCTGAACCAAGCCATCAGTGACACAGTGATGAGGCCCTCTGGCTCTCTTTTGCCTTGCAGGCCTGTCACTGCATCTCCTTAATGCAGCAGGAACTCTGGCATCCCAAAAATCCTCCTCTCCTAGGCAACAGGCTGATTGACTGTCTCCTACATTTCTTTGTGGTTTTTTTTCATTCATTCTTAACTCCATAACTGGTAGATGCACCCACTAGGCTCTCTATTTCTGCAGCTTACGATTTTTTTGAAGCAGAAAAAGGGATTTAGGAACGTAAACCTCTCTGCAGCAGTGGATGGGCAGGATTTTGCCAAAACCAGCCAGGCTAGGAGAGGCACAGCAAGCACTCGCTCTGGCACAGCACAGTCTGGATAACCACTGTGGGTGCTCACACGAGCTGAGAAGGTGTGCAGCAAACTGTGTTAGGGACAGACCCCTTAATTTATTTTGAAAACACCACCCATGGTCAGTCAAACTCATGTCCTGGGCAGCCTGGCCATGCCAGGGAACAGGGCTGCAGTTTTGCAGCCCTCTGCAGCCTGGAAGGGTGTGCAGCAATTAGCAGTAGCACAAGGGGGAAGCAGCAGTGCCATACCTAGGACATGCCACACTCAGGCAGCCCTTGTCCCTCTCCTGAGAAGTACCTAAGATGAGATGCCCGTGCTGCCTCGGTAGACCCGTGTCCTTCAGACTGGCCTGACAGAATTTCACACCACGTCCAATGCCATGTGATGACTGCACAAATATCCCCACTGGTGGCCTCAGTTTCTTGTTTGGGGCATGAAATCTGCTAACTCCTGAACATCACCTCAGATAGAGGAAGACACGTCCCCACAGTCTCAATGCTCATTCCGCTCTTGTGAGAGCTGCAGAAGTTACTACGGAGAAAACCAGTTCGGTGCTGAGAAAGTGCTGCAATAAATGGGAGAGACATTTTCTCTCTCTACAGTTTGTCATCACAAACAAGGAGGGACATAAGGGGCTGAGCTGCTTTCTTGGGTCTCGCAGCAACCTCCCACAGCCCCCCAGTGCTGGCCAAGCTGCAGCCCACACACCTGCGAACTGCTCGCTGATCTGCAGGAGAGCGCCAGGAGCCTCCAACCAATGGACGCAGCTGACTTACATATATACATTTCTATTATGTATAAAAAGCCAAATTCATTACACATTAAAGCATGGCAGTTTTAACTTAACACTTTCAGGCTCTTCCCTACTTCTGCTGGCAAAACCACTGTATTTTCTCATACATGTGAGGAAGCTTTCCCAAATAGTACCGCAGGCGAAGAAAACCCTATGTACATCTTTCTCTGTAGGATGCCCGGATCGCCAAGTTTGCAGGGAGTGACGCAGTAGCCGGGGAGTAGCTGAGAGGATTGAGCCTGTGCCTGCTCAGTGGGAGGCATGAGGATCTCCTCACAAGGTGTCAGCAGATGGCTGGATGCTGAAGGTATCTCCCTGGTGACGCCCACGGGAAACAGCTGGCAAAAATCTAGGGTGAGGGACAGTTCCCTGCACAAAATTGTCCAACACAGTTTAGTCACCTCTGGGCATCTAGAGTGCCTTCACTGGGCTGAAACCATGACGCAGGATACTTGGGAGGCCACTGCTCCTCTGCAGCAATAGATGGAGCTGAGGCACCGCACGCGTGAGCACCTCAATTAGCTCTAGTCCTCTACTTTTACACGCCTGAGTCATTCCTCTGCAAAACAAACCCAAAGCAACTGGAAGACCTGGTAGCCGTAGGACTTCAAGTTATAGCTCTCCTGCCTGCACTGTTACAATTAGAGTTTAGAATTAGACCTGTGAGTATCTGATAAGAGTTACCAGCAAAATACCAACTTAAAGGCCAGTGACACACCCTTCTCTCTTCTGTTTACAAATGTCATGGTCATATGAGATAGTGGTCAAACACATCAGAGGACTAAAAATAAATCACAATAGGATATGTTGATAAATATTTATTTCAAAATATAGCTTTTTATATGACTAATGTTAATGTGATTTCAGAGGGAGAAGAAAACAACCAATGTTGATTGCATGCTAACTCACAAGAGTGACATAGGTAACTACCATCAACCCTGGCATTTTATTCTCCTAATAGAAAACATTACTAGGCACATCAGTCAATGCCATTTTTGCTTTTAATACACCAGTGAGTACTAGCACAGGTTGCAATTATAAGGCCACAGGTATCATCTTGGAAGGGGAGCAGCCATATGCACACAAAAGGGTTCATCCTTTCACAACCCTGTGGGCTGGTTTCATGAACCGGCCAACAGAGTCCGTATCACAGAGAGGTTAGAAAATGTCTGCCTGGAACTTTAAGATGATTTTATTCCCAGTTAAATCACCATCCAACCCTTTTCACAATAGCATCTGCCACTGAACCGTTGCTAATTAGTCAGTCCCCCTTCAGCGAGGGAGGAAGACGTGACAGCAAAGATGGAATTATTTTTAAAAATGGCCCAAAAAGCCCCGATAAGGATTGCAGCACTTTATGACCTACACCATGCTTGTCACAGGGCAGGGAGAGGGAATTTGCACATCACAGCGTGTTGCAATCGCTGTGGAAACATCTTTCTCTTCTTGTTTCCTCTCCACCCTTTCTTGTTAAGAGAGTTAAGGTAAGATGGAAAAGCAGCTGCAGATTCTAGGACATCCCATCTGGGGAGCCAGGACAGCAGTGGCAATGCTCCCGCAGTGTGCTCTAAAGCCTCAGTGGCTCTTTGGTCGCTTTAATGTTTTCTCTGTAAGCATCACTTCTCTAACTGTTGTGAGAAGCATAAACAAAATTCATGGAAGATCTTCAACAGTTTGGACGGTGGTGCAATAAGGGCCACACAGCAGACAGTGTGGTCAAGGGATTTACCGAAGCAAACAGCTCTACTGGGCTGGGGGAGAGAGAGAGAATTGCGAGAAGCACCTTGCCTTGGAGAGAGGTATGAAAGTCTATGGAATGACAAGTCTAACACTTAAACAAAATTTTCCATTCTGCACGCCACAGTCTCCAAGGGGAAAAGCAGGGCTCTTCCAGGGGTGAGTTTAACAGCCTGAAAGGTCCACAGGGAGAAACACAGGAGCCCCAGGAGTGTTGAAGCCTTCATTTAGCTTTTTGGTCTCACAGATATGTCTGGACAGATAAAGCCTGATTACCTAAGCACAAGAGCAGCTTTAATGGAATTGCTTGTCCATCATTCTCCCCAGAATATGGAGAGGGAAGGGGGTTGCACAGTTGGGTGTTTCTGCAGTTTCTTGCTGAGGACAGAAGCATATAGTCCCTTAGGCTTGGAGAAGGTTCTTTGAAAAAAGAAAGTGGTGTGTTTCAAATGAGACACACACCTTCTCTAGGGTGACACGCTGGCAATGCCTGAGAGCAATGGGCTGCTCTGCTGGTTCCCTAAAGACAGGAAAACCTGGTGTCAAGGGCAGATTCTCCATCTTGTATTTTCTACCCTCTTTCCAAACCAAGCAGAGCCCGCAGCACTGGAGGAGATGCTGCTCACGGCAATAACCCCCACACTATGGTAGCCTCATCCATGTGAGCATCGACAGAACATGATTTGGGCTACACACCCACTACAGCATCTGCCCACTCCTGATTCTACAAGGACCTCCTTAGAAACACCAAAATACTGGTGCAAAAGCTATTTTCATTCTATCACGGACTGCAACAACACCAGGATAGGGCCCACCCTCCTAAATGCACTCAGCTCAGCCGTTTACCAAGCACGCCTGGAAGGGCCAACAACAAAACAGGGTACCAACACTGACAGCCCGAATTTTAGCAAAGATAAAAAAGGAGGGAGGGGGGTTTCTAGAGATTGGTTGGGTTCTGTAACAGCTGGTGGTGTGGAAATAATGCTTCATAATATTCTAATACAAATTAATAGTTTTAGCCAACCCCCTTCAGTAAATATGCTTATTTTCCTCATGTCAATGACATTAATTTATATAGAAGATGTAATTAGACAGAAAAAGGTATTTCTTAGTAAGATGTTAAAAAGCTGATAGAAAAGCAGAATAATGTAGTATGTTCATTTTTAATTACATTCTGTTTGTGGTCATTTCAGGCATTCTGGAAACAGGAATTATTCAATATATAACTTTGGCAAATATACTTACAAATATACTCCAGAGACACCACCAGAAATTTATACTTCAGAATAAAAGCCACCAGTTAAAAGGAAGGCACTTGATGATGATGATGATGATGATGAGATATTAATCCTTGATGTGGAAGAGCTATTTCAAAAAGTGAACTCAGCCCCATTCCCTTTAGTAAGTACATGCTAACATTCAATACAGTCATCCTGAACCTGTACAATGTTTGAGACAACAGTTCAGAAAACAGTAAAAATATACATTTCATATTGAAAGAAAGGCTCATTCTGAAAATCAAGTATAAGAATTAGACATTAATACTCAAAAACTGTCCATGTTCAACCCTAGAATAGGTCTGTGCTCTCTCAGAGCTGTCAGACTCACTGCAAAAGCTGCAGGAGGACCACCATCCCCTTTGGAACAACAAAGAGCAGAAATTAATAATACAAGGCCCTAGGCTTCAGGTCCTCAACTCCAGGTCCCACCTGCACAAAAGCACAAGAGAAAACGCAGGAAAGACACACTGAGAACTTCTTTCAACTCCAGCACCTCACAACTGTAACCCAACTGCAATGCTTTCCAGGATGGCAGAACCTCCTAACTCCAACTACCACACTGGTTCATTCAGCCTCATCATGCCTCCAAAACAGAGTTTGTTCTGTCCAGTGAACCTGCAGAACAGTTAGCCCATAGAAAAGACTGTATCTGAGCACAGAATAAAACTGAATTTACTTTCAAGTAGTCAACACAAGGAGCAAACAACACAAGGAACAAATTGCTTCCAAACTTTGTGCTTTTCATAGTAAAAACATAATTTCTGAGCTTACCTGTAGCTGCCATACTGCTTCAAATCTGCTATAGATTCATAGCTGTTCTCCCCTTCCCATCACAGAGGTAACAGGCTGCTCTCTTCTTTCTGGGAGCAAACAAAAGACACGGGTGGTTTGTGGGTAATTAACACATATGTCAGTCATTTAACTAATGACCAGGGGAAGGGAGCAGGAAAAGGGGAAACAGATCCAGTTTTAAATCAGCTTGATAATCTCAAAGCCCGTCTGTGAACACCTAAGAGCAGTATAAGGATGCCATGCTGACATCAGTGGTGGCTAAATCAGCAGACAGTCTATGCATCTACACGGCCAAACTCTCAAGGAATTTGGTTGGTCACCCCAAATGTTTTGTTGCATGGAAGAACAAGCTGATGTTCATGATTATGGTGACATAGAAAACACCTGATGTAATTGGGATTCAGCCTTGGTAATACGTCTTTATCACCAGCACAGCAGTACATAATAAAGCCCCACAATTAGGTATTTTCCTGCTTTTTTTTCTTTTAGTAGTTTCTTCATGGTGGCATAAGCACTGAAATGGGCGCTCTTAATATTTGTTATACATAGTTTTAAGATTATGATTTTCCTGTGCTAAAAGCAACAAGCTCTGTCCACCAAGACTTGGCTAACACAGGTGGTGGAAGAGAGACACCAAGGTTTTGCAAAGTCCAGCACCTCTCCAAGGCTGGAGTCTGCTTCTCGGGAATCCCTCCACAGACTATTATGGTGTTTCCAGGGGAGAATTACCACCTATTTTACTTATGTAGGAGTGTGAAGACCCTTTTACCACCCTTGTGCAAAGGGACTTGCATCCAAAAACCCAGCTCGGGCTATTTTATGTCTGTTGAACCCCACAGCTCCTCAGAGAGGCCCCTGCAAAGAGAAGCATGGGGAAGGGGGACTGCAAGCTCAGCCTCACCTCACAGCCTGCCTGAGGCAGCTGCAGGGGCCAGCGCCTCCCCAGGGCCTGGGGGAAGAAAGGAGAGAGCCAAAAGCACGTTAAGGGAGTTGAACTTAGGTCTTGTTGAGCCTTTGAAGCTCAGCGGAGAAAGGAGGGCAGGGGAGAAGTCACGAACTTACGTACGCTGGCTGGCCTGTGCAGCCATGCCCATGAGGTAAAAGCTGCCTGACTCCGTCCGTGTCATGATGGCAGCCCAGAGACACCCATGGCCCTCCCGCCATCGCCTCAGCCCAGTGACGCCCACAGCCTGCCATTGTCTCAGCCCAGGGTCACCTTGAGCCCTCCCACCATCACCTCAGCCCAGTGACACCCACAGCCCACCATCACCTCAGCCCAGTGACACCCACAGCCCACCATCACCTCAGCGCAGTGACACCCTCAGCCCTCCCGCCATCACCTCAGCCCAGTGTCACCCTCAGCCCTCCCGCCATCGCCTCAGGGCAGTGACACCCTCAGGCCAGTGTCACCCTCAGGCCAGTGTCACCCTCAGCCCTCCCGCCATCCCCTCAGCGCAGTGTCACCCACAGCCCGCCATCCCCTCAGGCCAGAGGCGCCCACAGCCTACCTGCCATCGCCTCCATTGTCTCAGCCCAGTGACAGCCACAGCCTGGCTGCCATCTCCGCAGCCCCTCAGGAATACTCTCCCCATAGCCCTTCATGCCAACAGCCTCGCTGCTGGCGGGACCAGACCGTCATGTCGGAGAGCGGGAAAGGGGAGCCGTACGGCTGAGGGGCAGGAGCCCCAGAGCCTGCCCGCCATGTGCCCTTGCCCAGACCACTGGAACCTGCGAAGCCGGAGAATTCCCTCCACTCTTTGAGTGCCTGAGGGTAGAAACGGCCTGCGAGGTTACTGAAAAAGAGGCGCTCTACTCAAATACACAGGAGATCCTGTTAGGAACGTCTCAGCTTCAACTGAACACCAACTGGTGGGGGGGGAAAGAGTGTATAAAAAGTGGGTTCCTCCTGTCTGTGGAAGCAGTTAGGAGACATCAAGGAAAAAAGATGGAAGGCTGCACTTGCACTGCGGTGTTGCTGCTGGTAAAGCCTGCTTGGTGCTGCAGGAAACGGTGGCAAGAAAGGGGAATTGAAAGCCTTGGGAGGGCTCTGGGAAGCCTTCTCCACAGGCTGGCAGCTGGCCAGCTGCTGGCCCACCCCTTTCACAGCCAGTTCCTGTGGCCAAAAACACCCAGAAAGGGCAACAGGTGGTGGACAGGGGTTGTGTGGGCATGGAGGTGTGAGGGCACTGGATCAGACAGGGACTGGGAACACCTCCCCTTCTCCAGGGCCCTGTGGGATGCCTCAGTCCATGCCTACACTCAGTCTTCCCTGCTGGCATTGAGCCATCCCTCAGAGCATCCTCCCTTGTGGGCCATCAGAGCCCAGGGCAATGGCCAGTCTTTCTTACCGATATTCCCATCTCCCTAAATATGTTTTTGCCACAGTCTCCTTCATTCATCTCTTATCCCAGGACACACAGCTGTGCGGGGCTCCAACTCCTGCTTGTTAGCTCAAGTCAAAAGGAATAACTATAAACTAAGAATAAATACTAATTAACCTGAATCTTTCATCGTATCGTGATCTGAACCAGACGCTATGTCTATCTTTAACTTTAGGCTGCATTGAGATGCAACCTCTATCCACAGCAGACAAAAATAAGATTCCTTCTTTTGATAAAGTTAATTGTGGGCCTCAACAAGACATATTTCTTGGCAATACTGTGATCTTATCTTTAAATGCTGTGAACTCACAAGGGTTTGAAAGGCCTGACGTTTTGAGTGCCTCCCATACAAGTTTTCCGATAGAGGAGAATTAAATCCAGGAATTTTCATGCTGGAAAAAGAGGTGCAATGAGGACAGCTTTCACAGTGCACACAAGGGTTGAAGAGAGGCTGTCCCACAAAACCCAGGCAAAGCCGGGTTTGAGATCACAGCCGAGATTTAGCCCCGCAACCCAGGGGACAGTGGGGTGGAAGCTGTACAGTGTCTTCTGACGAGCTGATTGAAATCATTGGCTTTATTATCAGAGAGGGAATAATAGAGCAGGGTTAAAACCAAAGATTTATTTCCCTAAGTGTATCAACATTTTCAAAGCTGCTTTGATTTTTTTTTCATTTGTTGGAAGTAGCTCCAATATTTTCTAAATTACTAAAAACCACTGTCGAAAGCTCCTGTAACAAAACTGTGTTTTTCATTATGACTGTTGGTAATTCTGCAGACAACATACATGTAGAAAGGAAACTATACAAACCAGACTTACTGTAAAAGCCAAGATCTTTCATAAATGCAGCTGTGTTCTCTTGCAGAAAAATAGGTTATTTGGGGGAAAATATTTTTGGACTTCAAAAAAACATTTGCAGGGATACCAAGCAACTCTTTGGCAAGAGTTGTCCAAAGCTAAACTCTGCCCAGTTCCACCTCTCAGGCACCTTCTGTGCAACAGTCTCACATCAGCTAGGCTGGTAGCCAGGATTAGCAGTTTAATCTTTTCACACCACTTCAGTGTGGACACATAAGCTTTAACAAGCCTGCAGATGGAGTAAAAAATTAAGCCTCTACCATTTTAAAGTTGCATAAACACTGTTTAAGTGGTTTAACAGTGTGGTTTGTTTACACAGCATGAATGCCACAGTATATAGCAGCACAGCAAGCTCCAAGATGCGTCCAGCAGAGCCAGCTACCCAGGTGCTAGCACAGCTTTCCAGCCCCAGACTTTCCATCCGCTGCAGATCGCCGACAGCCACTCAGTCTGTAGGACATGCACCTCGCTTGTGAGGCCAGGACACCACCCACCCCCTTGTTACATGTGTATTTAGGCACGTAAAACAACCTTTAAAAGTCTAGTCAAGATTTCTTCCCTTGAACTGAAGGCTCATATTCTTAGATGAGTCCCATAACCAAACCTGCCATCGTAACAAACGCACAGGCATCTCCTTTCCTGGACGTGGGTGGTTTTGATGCCTGCACTGGTTATAAGAAGCAATGTACTAAGGGAGTACAAAAAGATGAAATTTAGGAAGATGAGTAATGTATGAAGTGTGGAGGCAGTGAGAGATGATCCACTTATTATGTGCTTTTATTTAATAATTTATAAATAAGTATCAGCCTTCCCCAAACTGCCCCTCAACCCAGCAATTACATGCTGGCTGTTTTCTTGTTAATACTATTCTTTTATAATAACAAACTGTTCCCAAAGCCTCACATACAGAGAGTTAGACAATCAAAGCACTGTGTGCAATTTTCCACTTAATTCATTCAGTTAGCTGCAATTAAAACAATACAATTCAAAGCCTTGTGTGTTTCTCTGAAAAAATACAAAACTTTACTTGTTTCTATTAATATATACAACCTACAAGAAAGAGTTGACAAAGTGCCTTTGTCTTCACCGTTGTAGTAATTTTCTTATGCTTTTCTGTAGATACTCTAGCAGTCATCAATATTTCTTTCAGTTGCTCTCCTTCAAAAGACACACACTTTTCATTCAACTGTACAGAAAGGAAAGGAATCCAGTGGGCCAAATTTCCTTGGTGTTTGGGTCCACTGCAGCTGCCCAGGAAGGAATCTAGGTGAAGGTGTGGGGCTTGCATTAAGGAGAGGGTCAAACCTATTTAGAAGGGAAGAAGCACCATTTTATCAGGCAGTAATCAAATTTCTGTGCAGATTTTACCTAGATATTTTACCTACATATTTCATATTTCCAGAAAAGCAGTGTCTTCATGGCTACTGATCTCTGCTCACTCACTTCATATAAATGACACACCAAGTTTCAGCATCACTATAGAGCCTTTCCTTTTTTGTTATATGGGGCTTCACTAATGAAACCTGATGGGAGTCTAATTAATATTATACCAGTCTTGCAGGTTCTAAAGAGAACAGCTCTACCTTGCTCCACCAGAAAGCAATAAGCCATCCTATTAGAGCAGCTGGGACTGTCTCCCATGCCACCAAGCTCCCCCAAAACTGGGCCTATTTCCATCAGCCATGAACACACTCAGAGCGTGCAGTGCTCAGAGAGCAGCAACATCCCTGCTGACGGAGGATGCCCTGTGTTTGTCTGAGTCTCTACTATTCCAAGTAGAAGACTGTGCTCCTGGTGTGCTGCTGTTTGGTATGTTAATTCAGTGTTTCAGCCCTAGTTGTTGACAGAGGCTTTGATTCAGCCTCCTCCTGCAACAGAAAAACAAATCACTGATTTGGATCTGTTGTCTTAATTATTATCCCACCAACATAAACGAGCATTTCATTTGAGCTCAGTTCCTCCAGAAAGAACTATTGTCTGCTTTGGTAAGATGGTATGAAATTTATCCAAACATTTATCGAACTATGGGAAATCGTATTGTAAGAATATATTCTGAGGTTTTGAGAATAAAGGCCCTCAGGAAAAAGTGACACCAAAACATGTGTTAGAGCAGAGACTCCCAAAGTCTGGTCCGAAGGGAATTCACAGCTCACGTAGTGCTCACCTTTGGTGTTTTCTTCCAGCACACAACAGCGCAGAAAGGACAGGGCAAAGCAAGGAACAAAAACCAGCTTTTTGTTTTGTTTTGTTTTTTACAGAAAGGCAAACCTCTGCCAATCCCAGCTCCAAGAAACACTTTCCAGTATTTTCCTTCCTTACAGTTACTGCAGTTCCACAGAGATGTTACACAGTGATGACTGACAAGGGAGGCACTTCACCAAATAAGGTACCTATTCCAAAGTCGATTTTATTAAAAGAAATGCTAATGCCATACTCCTGGCATATGACTTATGCTTGAAGAATCCTACAATTTGCATATAATCTGGGTGAAAGAAATTCAGTTGAAACACCAACTCCAACGATTCATGAATGTTTTAAAAAAAAATATATCCAAAAAAACCCACCACCACTGCTTGGCACATTTTTTCCAAATGTGTTTTCTTAGCTTAGGTTGCTATAATAGAGATAACACTTGGCAGACAGCAACTCTATGTTCTGTAATCATCATACTTTTGAAATGCCATTTCAGGGCAATTGGATTACTAAAAAAGCTTTTTATAAAGGTGAATGTATCAATGTATATCAAGGATCATGTTATTACAATAAAGTAAGGCACTGTCCATGAAATCTAAGAGATATTTCCTATCACTTTGGTATGTCGACATTATCAACTGATCCATAAATGTCAGTAACATTTTCATTATCATCTACATTTAAATTTCATTAAGATTTCAAGTGCCCTTACGTTCAATACCTGAAAACATGCAATTCAGTCCCACAGAGTAACTCCAAAAATCACATCAAGGAAGTTCTTGAATGGTTATCTCAATGACTTCCAGATTAAATCTGCTCTTCTATAAACACAGAAAAGGCTTTCTGTGTCTAGTCTAGAAACACATGGTTGAATTTAGATCTTTTCAATGCAGGAACAAAGGATCATGCAACTTTTAAAACAGCTATTAACTCTGCTGATGACACGCATACTGAAATCAGTGCCAAGACCCTTAGTATCAGAAGAATAAAACCATATCTAAGAATTAAAATAAGATTATGGAACACACATAAGCAATAGGGTTTTTTTTGAAAGTTTCTACCTTCTACCTCCTCACCTTTCATTTGGGCTTCATTAAACTCCCAAGTACCAGTGCAAGAATGTGCAGTATCTGTGCAGTATCTGTGCAGTATCTGTGCAGTAAGTGCACAAATGCCAGAATGCCAAGGTAAGGAAGAGGCAGATATTATAAATCTGTCCTCTGTAGTGTTCCAGATTGGTACTAAAATAAGTGTTATGAGCTACATTCATTTCCAGTAAATATAAGATTATCTACAGTCAGCCCAGGCCTTCTTTAGTCACCATCTACTTGGGAAGAAATTATAGGTTCTGTAGAACAGCATTCATTTTTCTCAGCATCAGAAAGTGAAAGTGAACAAACTCTGGCCCTTCTCTAGTTCAGGCCAAGGAGAGTTACGGTGTGTGAATCCCTGAGGGTGACATCTATCCAGCCCAGTACAGCTGCACTTACCCACCCTGTAAGCTACCAGATCAAAGGCTCAAGCCTCTGGATAAAGAAAGGTTTCACAACAAATATTCTTTCAAAAAGAAGTTGAGTGCACAAACTTACCATCTCTCCTTGTAACAAAAGCTGTCCATAAAGTTTTCTAGAAGACATGATCCACACCAGAGAGCAACAGCAAGTCAAGGTGACATTTCAGGCCTGTTCATCTTGAATAGTTTCAGTTATGACTGGACAAGTGTTCTCCATACCTCCTAGTACAGGGAAACAAAGAAGAGCAAAAGAAACCCTGGAGTCCTCCAGAACCTCTGAATTTCCACTTAGCTTTCCATTCAAGTACTTCTACCCTTGCTTATTGATACTAAACAAAGCCATGGATGCACTGAATAGTAACAAAACAGCAGCAGCCAAGAAAATGAAACTGAACTAGACATCATTGCTATATTGAACAAATAGATTCTTCCCTCAAACAAGGACAAGAGCAGACAGCAGAGCAACAGCTGTGTGATGACACAGACCTCCAGCTAGGAAGGCAAATGGGCAGGCCTTGGCAGTTGTGTAAATTCTGTGGTTTGGTCCTGGAGGTTGTGGCTTCAAACCCAGGTCCCAATTCCTTACCACAAACCACCAGAGACCTCTCTGAGTAAATGCAAGGTCAGCTCCTTCTCAGTGAGGCTCCATCGGATTTAAGTATCACCCATGCGAAAGGCCTGCAGCTGGAGCAGCCTGCCATGGGCAGGGCTCTTCAGCACAGCAGTACGTGGGCATCAGAAGGCTGGAGAGGGGGACAGCTGAGACCTGCTCAGCTTTACAACAGAAGCTAATAATCCCCGAGCACCTTCCACCCCTGCAGGCTGCCTGCCTTGTCGCACAGCCCCTCAGGAACACAACTCAGCTGCCTTCTCTGAATCAGACACAGGAGACTACAGATTACTTAGTGCTGCCTGTACCCCAGGAGCATCTTGGGGAACTTAATCACGGTCCTTGACCATGCTCCACTAGGGCACTTTTCATGCACTAGGCAAAAAGCAGCCTCTGCATGTCAGGGCTCCTCCAGGGAAGGTCTGTCCACCTGCAGCAGTACCTGCAGAGCAGCAGCTTTTGAACCACTCCACAGTGTAGGATGTCATTCCCAACATCCAAATGTAATCAACTCAGCCTGTTACAGCCACTCTGTTTCTGAACTCCAGGAATGAGGCAAACCTGCATGAGCACCAGTGGTCACAGCCACCCAGGCTTTCCAGCTGACACTGGATATAGATGAAAGCCATGCATGGGGCAGCCCCCGCTTTGCATTTTGGTGCAGATGTACACAGAGAAAGGAGCGAGGGCAGAGCTGAGACAGTGGGAAGCTTGGAGAGAAGGAGGGCGTCTGTTACTTGAAATCATTCTAAAGCACATTACAAATCTGTTAAATCATTGTGGCTTACCCTGTATTTCAGAGTAAATTAGTAACTTTTCAGAGGGAGTGAAGAAACTACCACTCCACTTTTAAATAATGAAAATGCTAAAAAACCTACACTTAACAGCTCTAAAACTGCAGCAAGTCACCCACCAACACCCACTCCTCTTGTCAGCAGGCTTTTTTCAGCTTTGCCTATTATTTGTGTCAAGCCAGAGATGTCTAATGCTTGCTGTGCTTATCTGCTCAGCTTTCAGGAGCCCCACACGTACCTGTGCCACTGACCTCTTTCCCCACAGTATTTTGATCTAAATAAGTAACAAACGCAGAGTTTCCAAAATCATTTGGATTCACTGGCTCTGAGTGCATAGCTGTAAAAAATCTGCTTTAAGATTAACATCCAGTTTTATTCATGCCCGAGGCTTCACCACAGCATCTATTTTTGTAAGATTAACAGCAAGATCCCAGTTCTCCAGAAATGCAAAGAGTAACAGACAATTGCGAAAGGAAGATGATGTTTCCTAACCTGCCCTGCTCACATCCAAGAAGGTACATTTTCCCAGCCCTTTCCATGGTGGGTGTAATTTCTATTTGCATTTTTGCACCCACAACATGCAGCATGTGTATTAGTCTTTCTGCCTCCCGTTACCCGAAATGCAAACTGTGGGTGCCAAAAAACACTAACACAAATCTCACATGTGCGGAGTGTCCCCTGAAAGACAGCTTTTTACTCTGAGGAGTCAAGAAGCAGACATCTTCCTGTACCTTACACAACAGCCTTTTGAATCACCTAACTTGAAAATACAAGTATAGAAAATGAGCACTTGGTATTTCAGTTAATCCGTTCGAAATGAATATACATGAAAACACTTCTTTTTGAACAGGGCAACTTGAGGACAAATTGAGGGTCATTTTTAACCTAAACACCAGAAGAAATGTTGCTTTAAGTAGTGCCTTTAGTACCTGTCAATTAGAGCTATTGCATTGCTGTCAACTTGCACTCCTGCTTTGCTCCATCCTACACAGATCTGTACAAATCAATTGTCTCTTGCAAACATGCACTAACCACTGGAAAGTGAAATTAATAAAGTGCGAGCAAAGCTGATTCATAAAGCTGACACTCCTGTGCCCAACAACCCTGGCTTCTCCCCTCCAGCAAGCGGTTTGAGATAGGCAGGCAAAGTGGTAAAAGATTATCAAATTGCAACTGTCATTCCTGACAAAATGCATGTCAATGCTGGAAGGAATTTTAGGTTTTAAGCTAAACCACCACCTCAAAGGGTTCCTCAGAGCCTGTCAATATCTGTACCTTGGATGGAAAGCTACCACTGAGCACAGTGTGTCCAACATATAGGACCTGCCACAAAATGAAGTTCTTCATAAGAAAGCTCATCTCAGTCTTGGTTGGTAACAATAACAAGGAGACAAGATGAGACCATCAGTCTCAATTGTGAAGACAATGTTTTCCTCCCATATTATTCTGTCTGTCATGTTCCCTTCAGGTTCCAAAGGAATCCCTGTCTCATACATCATTATTTCCCACAAAGCTTGAAAGCCTTCAGGGGGGGTTTCTTCCTGCCCACTGTACCAGCCTTGATGTCTGAGTACCTTCAGAATAGTGACAGAGGCCTCTGCCAGCAATAAAGGGGAACATCTGCATACCAATTAAACTGCTGAGCACTGAAGAGTAAAAAAAAAAAAAAAAAAGAGGGGGGGGAAAGTCTTGAAAGTAAATCCGAGCCAAGTTCTAATTAATGCCCTAGGCCCCGATTCACCACAGCACTTAAGCATGTAGTTAACTTTAAGCATGTATTTAGTTCCATTGAAGTCAAAAGACAGCATCGAAGAGGCAAACTACATTAGCACAATTTAATACTCTTTGGGCTAATTAATCAGCCATAAAAACTAACTATGAGAACTGTATTCCTTATTTCCCTCACTGTGACATTTCCAGATAAAAATACTTGGATGTGGCTGGAATAAGCAAAAAGCACTACCTCGCTTGGCTGTCACGGGCTGCTCGGTCCTACAGCTGTGAAGGCCAGTCCCTGAGAGCAAAGGAACTGAGCTCTCTGCACATCAAAGCCTACTGTCTGTACCTTCTGTGTGGTGGCAGCAAATAGGTGAGTTTGTCCCAGATACATCCAACCTTCTCCACTTGGTAAGCCCAGTACGGTAAATGGCTGCCAACACTGCACCAAAAACACGCAGGCTAGATTTGGGCTGAACACAGTCTCCAAGGCCCAGACAGAACCAGTTCTTGAGCTCCTCTCGACTTCAAAAAGGCACGTGTCCAACCGACCATTCTGTAAATCAGAATGCAAGGAGACAAGCTGGCTGATAAGGGTGTTCTTGCTAAGATTGCTGCAAAAATGAAGCCACGGGAAGTTTGCCGAGTATCATTAATGTTGTACGTGGACCTATAATAGCTAGAAAAATGAAAGCAGAGGATATAAACTCCTGTCTGAAAATACTACTTTATCTCATCCGTCATGAAAACAAAAAAGAACAAAAACAAGCCCCCCAAAAATTAGAACGCCATGAGCATAAAAGAAAGTACCAGCACAGCTTTCCAGATTAACTTTGAATTTCCTTGCTTTCATTGGTTTAAGTGTTCTATTGTTACTCCCTTGTTTTTTTAATTGCAGATACTAAAAATCCTTTTATCTTTCAAAGTCTTTAAAGTATGTTATATAAATACGTAATTAAAGCCTCTTTCAACTGGGTATAATTTACTCTATAGTTTACAACAGCTGCAACTACAGCTATTACAGTTTATCATTTAAAAGCCTAATTAGGGGCTTCTTAATTAGTGGATCCTTCAGTCACTAGACTGTGACTGTGTAAAATATGCTCGGCAGCTACCGCATGTTACAAATCCATATGGAATATTTGCGTGGAAACAGGGCGCGTACAAGTCCGAAAAGACACTGCTGGCCCCTGCAGGTCAGCCCACGTGAGCGTGCAAAGCTCCACGCTGCACCTGCGCTCCCCTCTCCCAGAGCCCAGCTGCTCTGCACACAGCCTTTAGCACCAGCACCTCCCAAAACGAGCCCCCAGCCCGGCTGAGCCGACCTACCACGACTGAGCGCTCTGAGGTGACCATTCCCAGATTCTGGCACAGCCCAAGGAGAGGATGGGGCCGCTCCCACCACCTGCTCAGGCTGGTTCTCCCACGGCTCATCCAACGTTTTCCCCAGCAAACACAGCTCCTCGCCACTGCCCCCTCTCCCTCAGGAGCTCTGCTCCATGCGGGATTCTGCGGGCACTTCCTCTGTGCTGCCCAAAGTACTTGTATCACTAGAAGGAAGACGAGGGGAGCCAGTTACTGCCTCTCATTTACAGACACCAAGACGCATTTCTTGTCAATCACCACCAAATTAGCAGTCAGTCAGTGAGACCTGAAGTGCAATATTTCCCTGTGTAAGGACTGTAACTCCTCTGTCCTCTCTCTGGGTGGCACGGTGCCAGGGAGCTGGTGGAGCCATAGGGAGTCTTAACAGGAATCACTCCCCAGAAGAGCCTCATACCAACCGGGGGCTCACAGGACCCACTGCTCAGCAAGCAAAGAGCTTGCCCAGACCATACTCTGGAGGACTGGTGGGGGTTTGTCAAGTTTTCACCCCCTCGTAACACAGCAGCAGTGTTCCAGAGGGTCAGATTTGGGGCCTGCCAGCATTTGGGAGCGTTGCTTTAAACAGTACAGTGACACAAACTCATGAGTTCTTGTTGACTGCAGGATAATATAAATCAGCTATTGAAAACCTGTATCATTAGTGCTATTGCTTTCCCGTGGTAGATGGCTGCAGTAATGGATTGGCCTCTCCAGCTCATCCTCCCACTGCAAAGCAACATATACAGGACCGATCAATAACCTGATCTAAGTTACTTGTAGACATGTCAAGTGACAATATCTCCCTTTCTCAAAGGTTTTAAAGACCAGGTATTTTTGCAAAACTTAGGCCAGGCAACAACTTCGGATAAATTGTCATTACGGCAGAGAACAGCACAACCAGATCCACCCACTTTGTTACACAAAAGTTTTAAATAGACGGGAAGAAATTTTATTATATGCATGTATTACTTTGTGGGGTCATTAGCTCAAGGTATTCTTTTGCAACAGGATAAATTTCCATTTGAAAAGCATTTTCTGCAATGGCCATGTTTGCTGAAGAGCCTGTTTGATAGGAAATAACTTGTTAATTTCATCATGGGGTTTGCCACTAATTTCAGAAGCTGAAATCCTGAATACTTCCAAAATCATTACCAAAATCCACCGCCATTACTAGGGCCAGGATTTCATCCTATTGTGTCACAACATATTATCAACTTAATTTAGTGCTGTCAACTTCAAAGTCAATGGTAACCCTACAAGTCACAGCCTTGTTTCCCCACAGATCAGTGGAGAGGCAAGAGAGGTGTTTAAGGACCTTCCCTATAAAAAGATGGCATCACTTTCATGCCATCACTATGACTAAAGCATGTGCATGTTTCTGCCCCTTACTCCGCCTTACTCTCACCGGTACACACAGAGAGGGGGTTACAGTCAAGTAGATTCTAAAGCAGGTCAGGGGCACAGTTATTTCACAGTCATCTTCTTACAGCCCCCGAGGGTGCCCACGGACACACAAGGAAGCAGACGTATGCTGAGTTCTGGCTGTACACAGAGTCCTGCTGTGGCACCGACAGCAAGGCAGTCTTTGCAGGGGTGAACAGACAAACACAAGCCAGGGCTTTCCAAAAGGTGAGCCGCCACCTTCTGAAAACCCCTGTGGCAAGCCTCCTACGGACTCAACCAAGGACTTCACAGGGACATCATATTTCTTTGACCTGACCTTCCTAGAAAACTTTGCACTCCAAGTTCCTGGAAATCCTTGCACCTTAAATCAAACACCCTTTTAAACAGGTCCTTGTTGTACAACACTTACATTGCATGGCCTGCATGGTACTAATGTTGACTTTCTTCATTAAGTTCAGTGGCATCCAAAGCAATGCCATGGTTTGCCTGATTTCATTTTGCCTTGACTAATGTGACACAAGAGCAGGACAGGCCTTTCAGAAGAGGAAGAGTAAGGGAGTGGCTGGGTCCAGGTATCCATAACCATAAAGCAGAAGAGAAGGCTGAAGACAGATGAGGAAATGACATCTTGCCAGTATGCTTTATGCTCAGTTTGCCTGCCGGTCCCAAGCAAGTACCATGAACCTCCTTGTCTGCTCTGCAGGGCAGATGTGCTGTAGCCCACCATGGAAAACGCTGGGCCAGCAGAGCAGCCCGTGGCTTGGCAAGGCCAAGGACACTCTGGAGCACGGTGCCTGCAGCCACCACAGCTCCCACCAGGACAGCTCACCATCCCAGCGCCCTCAGCTCCAGGGTACCAAGGTGAGGAATCCAAACACCTGCACTCAGCCCACACAGTCTCAGCTGCACGGACTGGTGGCTGACCTGTTCCAGCCTCAGGGCTGCTGCCTGAACCCTTGGGTTCAGATGAAAGAAATGGACCTCTGGCAGTCGAGAGATCCCTTTTTATGGGGGTAGGATTATGGATTATCATTTTGTGTAGATCTCTGCTCTTCTCCACCTCCATGCCTCTTTTTTTTTTTTTTAATAAATGAAAACACTCCAGAAAAGCTCAGAGTCTTCTTTTAAGACTTCTCTATTTCACTAACTTGTTCCAACCTCCATCACAGCTCTTTCCTTGTCAGCAACTGTACCACTGTGCTATACCTCTGCCCACGCACAAAAATGCACTGGTTGAAGGTATGAACTGGAATCTCTCCGTTAAAGGAACGAGCAGCCATCCCAGAGACTGACACAGCCGCTATTTGCATGTAAAAGAGGAAAAGAAGGTGCATGACTGAGCCCAAATTAGCATGAGCAAAGCCTACCACCACATTCACAAACTATAGCTTGCACAGTGGTGCTAACAGAGCTGCACACTTTTCTCACACAGAAGGATTTCTATCTCAGCTATAAGGAAACTTGGCTAACAGTGGTCCACAAAATTTAGTATGAATTTTTAAATCCCTATTTTTCAATAATTTACAGAGTGCTGGAAAAAGAGAAAAACAGTGGATGCAGGGTGAGGTGGATATGCCCAGGTTTAATTTCATCTCTACTTCCAGTTTGATTCCTGAAGATGGCTACCTCAGCAAGAGACGTGTTTTGCAAGGCCTCCATCACTTCTGTACCCCTCGATTTCTGAATGTCCAGAAACATTCACCGTTCTCAGTGCATCTAAAAATGAAAACCAAAATAAGCAGGGCGAATGCAGCTCTAACACTCCATTTCTGTCTTTTGAAAAACGAGGGCCATTTTCTTTCACCATGAGCTCTTTCAAAGGAACGCTCTGGGGATTCGTTTATGTCTGCGAAGTCTTGCTGAAGGCACACACTTCATAAACTATAAGATTTCCAGATTCCAACACTATCTTTGTCTCTCTGGCTACATGCAGAGATACCTAAGCATCCATGTCTGTGCATATACCTTCTGAGTCAGAAAAAGAGGATTAGATGCCTCAGGAGACTGTTTAAGTAGTCCAATTTTACTGGTCCCCCAAACCAAACTGCACTTTGAGGTCTTGTTGCAGAGAAGTTATAGGCTCTCTTTACTTTATCATCATACTTCCATGGAAGCTGTTGGAACAATTCAGTGACTGCGCTGTTTCCGCAGTAGGTTTAACTCCTCTGAGAAACTAGAAAGAACAGTAAATGCAGACATTAATGGTAATAAAAATCAAAGCTAAGCCCTACAAGAAGAGAAACAAATTCCAAAATGAGAAATTCGATTACACAGTACCTGTCTCCTGTCTTGACTTCCTCATTATACGTAGAAATTAACCCTGTCATTAAGTACTTTGATCAGGCTGTACATAAACAGCTTATAACGGCATGAAATCTACCACAGCAAGCAGGCAAATGAACGAGTAGAGAAATACTGACATTTGGGGCTGCTGTCAGACGTCAAATGCTGCTGCTCCCTCAGGGCCAAACTGCTGGAGTAAATGGGGTTACTCCGAGGATTAATTGTTCCCTCCTGGTGTGTGCTACTTCCAGAAAGTTTCAGTAATAATATCTAAGAGGCTATCATTTGGAGATCAGTAGCACTGTTTTAAGATCTTCAAGAGATTCAAGAGATTTGTAAGTCAGGCTGTTGTAACTGCTCTTAAACTAAAACTCAGTACAGAAATTCTCAGCCCATGATCGACCCAGAGCAGCAATCCCACCTTTTTTAAGTGTTCTGGGGACAAAAGAGCAAAAGCAGTATTTAAGTAGGAATAGTCACTATCATCTATCTACTCAGAATTAAGGCATGAGAGGTGCTTGTGGTCAAATTGGTCCAGCTTTGAACTGCTCAGAAATGAGGTATGGCACCATTTCACGTACTTCAGCTCCAAATATTTGTCGCTTACATTTGGAGAATTTCCACGCACTAACGCACTTTATAAGCAAGACTTCTGGGCAATTGAGAGGTTTTTTCTGGTTGGTTTGTTTGTTTGTCAGGATTTTGGAGCAGAAATTGCTTTCTTCTGGGCTGCACTTAATGAAATGCAACTTCACTTACTTGTGATACTATCTAAATTCCTTCTACATACAGACTGCTACCACAAACAAAGGTGGTCAGGCCAACAGTCTCATTCCAGCTCTGTCCCTGCCTTGCCATCAGTCCCTTGCTATCTCTGAGCGCTGTTTTCCGGCTCTGTTTCCTGTTGGCTCTTCCCACCTCTTTGCTCAGGAGACCCTCAGCATGGAGACAGGCCATGAGGGCGACCAGGTCCAACACCCGCCCCCGAGCACTGCCTGGGACACTCTATTTTACTGAGGGAGTACAGCTCAGATGCTCTCTGCTTTCCTAGGTTAGGTGTGATGGATTTGCCAAGTATACAGACGACACAGATATAAGGGAGCAATGCTGACCCAAAAGAGGCAAAGACAGTTTTCCACTGTCTTCAAGGTGGCCAAGATTTTACCCTTAACATCCTAATAAAAGCTTGGAAAAACACCAAGCAATCCCACAGATTATTTGTTCCTGTATGTTTTGCTAAACACAATGCAGAGCAGACGTTTTATTACTCCTAAAAGCGCTAAAGTCCAGTAATTCCTCCACTTATCCCAATCCATTCTTTTATCCTATTGCTACGATCAGCTCCAGGATGTTATTGCAATACATTGTGCTATCAGCACAATTGAGACAAACTCAGACACAGACCAAAACAGCTGAGAAAAAATGTCACAGGCACCACTGGGCTTCCCAGCCTTTGCTGTCACTCCATAAAACTGCGTAACTCTTCCTACTCATGCCCCACATACCAGTTGTGTGCCCACAAAAACGGTTCTTTCCAGATCCACAAATACTCAGACGCTCCTTTCTGTACAGTCAAGCGAAGAGTGCAACCATGTCACACCAACACAGGCGTACACCAGGCAACCAATACTGTACACTTAGATAGAGTTGGAGGAACTGACCTCAGCTACAGAGGAGGTGGGCACTTTGAGGTAAAGGTCTGTGAAGGTGAGAGGGTGAGCAGGCAGAGCTACCAGCTAGGCAGAGAGCAAAGGGACGGCAGGGGACGGGCAGCACGGAGGAACGGTGCTCACAGAAGACAGCTTGCAGGGGATGGATTTACCCAGAGGCAGCATTTTTACATCTGGCTCTGACAAACCAGGCCAATTTCAGCACGTGTAATTCCTAGAAATAAAGTAAATCAGACATTTCTTTTGACTTTGCAATTCCTGTTCCAATTAATTTACTAAATATTGCTGGGTATTTTGCCCTCATTAAAAGTTGCAGTAAGGGAGTACCTGAAATTTCTGGCAAACCTAGAAGCATTTAACAATCCTGTCTGCAACTGCACATTACATATACCAACTACCATATCATTATCATTTGACATTTTTACAATATGCCAGCTTCCCTTCTAAAAACAATTCACTATTAATAGCAATTTTATGTAACTAGCAGCATGCCAGGGATTTCTCGCAGATCCCATCCCTGAAGAATCCCCAGATTCAGCGAGGCAACCAAATCTCATATGCAAAGTCTTCCAGTGCTTACTCTCTTCCATTCACCTCTTCAGGGCTCTGGAGTTTCCTTTTGCTCTGCGGAGCCATCCAGCCTTCCTGGTGAACTGCAGGATGCAGAGCAGATTAAGGGCTCCACTCCAGACCAAGCAAGACGTTTTTAAGCCTGTCTTACCTGTAAGTGCACGTGTTGCTTCAGTAACCAATGGCACCACCCAAAATACAGTCAATCAAGTTGTTAAACACCTCTCTGAACAGCTGATGCCATAAACTGGGAAAATGCTCTGGCACAGCTTAGGAGCTGCTCTAGAAACACTCACAAGCACTGTACTTTGGCACTGAAAACATATCAGTCAGGAAAAGCGTAAACAAGAGGAGCAGAAGCAGCTACAGTGGCACTGCTTTTTAAAACACACTTAATGGCTGTTGGGAGCCAAGGCTCAGCCTTGTTTTAGATTTAAAACTGAATCTGGGAAGGAAGGCAGCTGCCCAGGGACCCAGACGAGTCACAGAGGTTATGTGAGAAAATGGCCCATCTAAAGTCTTTCAGTAGATGGTGAAAATGGTAGTCAAAGGTTTTTTTAAGGTTTATTTTTACTAAATCTTTGTTCCTGGATTTACACTGGACTTAAAGCAGTGTGTTACCTTCATTCCACCAGTAACAAATCCCAACCAAGGAGAACAGCACGTATCTAAAGGCAGTTGGACCCACCAGATGGCTGCGGTGTTCCAGTATGACTCCCTTGAAGGAGGTGAGGCCTGGGGCCAGTCCCACAGATACAACCAGGACACTCAGCACCTGCAGCGGCCTTTGAAGCTAATGGGAATTGCTGGCACTCAGCACCACTGAGGCTTGGTCTCCAGAGGGGAATTTGCGATTTATCACGAGCTCACTGATTACTGCCGGCGTCTGTCACAAAGACAGACCCTTGAAAGGAACTAAAGTTTTCAGCCCTCGCGTACATGTACACCCATAGGCTTCCCTCTGTAAGGTGACGGATGATCCCCAGGCACACACCTCAGAAGTTGGTATCTCAGTACACTCACAGTGTCACCACCAGGGAAAACCTCTTCAGCCAGCTGCAATTAAACTCAGGTCACACAGGAGGAGAGCATTGCTTTGGCAGGTCCAAGCCTTCCTGACAGCAGGCTGGGGGCTTGTGGCTGGAAGAACACAGGCCTGTTGATAAGGATGGCAAATGTAATTACTTTCAGGAGGTGATAAATGTCAGGAAAGCAGTACACAATGCATTTCCGGACATGAGTCAGAGCACCAAAGTGTGGAGCTCCTTAGCACAAGGTCTAACTCCCTTCCTATTCACAGGCCTTAGAGGTACCTGAGCAGGTAAAGAGCACGAGTCATAGATACCTACAATATCCCTTCTCAGCAGTCTTTATCCATCACTCTGCCCTCGCTCCTCTGCTAAACAGCCCTAGGGTCATGGAGAAATGTTTCTTCCCCATTTTAACTGCACACACTTTCCAGAGACTGAATTCTAAAGAAAGCAGAGAGGAAAACATAACCACTTTTGGAGGCCTGTCCCTGTGCCAGAAATCCTCTCTTCCTCACAGAAAGCATCATGGTGCACCTGCCATTGCTGCTTCCATTCAGAGCCATCTCTGCTGAGGTTACTATTCCAGAGGCAGGAGGAATCCTCTGGAAACAGGTCCTGTTCTATTTTCCCTGCAGTCTGTATTTGCGTTCTGACTCCAACACTTCTGATTACTGGGTAGGAAGGGCTGATAATGACATACCACAGGTTTCTTAATGAAGTCAGTCAGTCTTGCCTTTTGGAAGTCTCTCCCTGTGCTCTTCTGATCCAAAGAGACTTCCCAGCTGCTAGCACAGGGTAGATCTTCAGTGACTGTAAATGGGCAACGCTCTGTTGAATTTCTTGGATTGTCAGTTATTTACACCACTCAAAGATCCTCCATACCATTCAAACCACTTCTCTGCATATTATGCACTCTCTTCCCCAACAAGTTTAGGTATTGTGACTGAGGGAACAAAATCAACAGAAGCTGATATGGTTTTAAACTGGGCAATCTGGCTTCCAAGTTGTAAAAAAACATTGGTGTAAAATGTGTGTGATTGGTGTAAAAAGTGTTTGGGAACTTGGTTCTCAAGTAAACAGCCTAAAAAACTCTAAGGACTTTGCTGATCTGAAATTGTTAGTGCTGGGCATTCAACAAGCTCCTCAGAAGGCATTTGACAAACAAATTACTTCATCAGGATTTGTGGAGAACCACAGCAATGTTTTTCAAGTAATTGTTGAAACAGAGGTGCTCACAATTTTCCTAGGAAATATGTCAAAACTAGTCAAATAACTCCAGGAGCAACAGAACACTGCATCCAGGTTCCTTATTCATCTGTGTCCAAAGACTGGATTCTTCCTTGGTACAAAGAAGGCACAAGCCATGGCTGACATTTCCCTGTGCCCCAGACTGTCACGACATCTCTTTCCCCACTGCTGCTCTCCACAGCCTCTCCTCTCCCGGGCCTATCTGCATTTTCTGCCCCACCTCCATGTATATAATTCAACTGAATTTGGTCAAAAAGATATTTTCAACCACTTGTCAAGTTTGGATTACACTAGTCAGGACTTCCAAAGCTGCAATGGAGGAAGGGCACACCAGAGGCTAGATTTTAGTGGCACGTTGAAAACTCCCCAAAACGTTCAGCACCTGCATGGATGGAAGCAGGAAGAAGAGCTTCGTTACACCTCCACAGTACCAGGGGCTCTGGGGTGGGACCCCACAGAAAGAAGCAGAGTCCTGGCAAATCCTGTGCCCTAGAGACTGCCTGAGCCCTAACCCAGTACTCCAGAGCATCCGGATACTCCAGAGGCAGCTACTCCAAGCAGCAGTGCAGGAATAAATACCCCCTTCAAATGGAGGCCCACCTCTCACTGCAGCAATGGACTGAAAGCAAGGCACAGGGAACTTTCATATGGACAAAAGTAGGAATGGCATTCCCACCCTTTCTTTTAATGCCAGTATGCAAACCAGCTACCTATGAGAAGATTAGACCTTACCCAACAGGCCACTTATTTCCTCCTGACAGCCAAGCTTCCCCCACATGGCCAGCACAGTAAATGAGATTTCAATGTGGGCAAGCAGGAGGCCAGACACAAGTCTAGAAGTAAGGGGGTTTATTTCTTACTGAGCAGCTTGATAGGAGAAGTGCCATGGTCATTCTTTCTAATTTCAGGGACCTTTTAAATAAAGTTCCACTCCAGAAGTCAAGCATGAAAGGAGAGGAATGAAAACTCTTTGATAGATAAGATATTACTAGAGACTGTCAGAAACTTGCTAGGAGAATGAAGTAACACTCTGGATACTGTCATTGGAAACAATAATGAAAGAGTACACCATTTTCTTAACTGAAGTACTATCAAATCTATGTTACTGCCACACAACATATTTTTTGTCCAAAGGTGCCAATTTCAAGCTATGACTATTGATCTCTATCTAACACTCAAAATTAACTGCACTACTAAGGAAAAGTGGCACCAAATCGTTTGAGAACATCAAACAGTAAAAAGCCAATGGGGTCAAATCAAGGTCAGAGTTTGATGAGTAGGGTGTCAGAAATTTAATCCATTTTGTCTAAGATAATGTATAGAGCCAGTATTGGGGCTTTTTTTTTCCTTTCTTTTCTGTAATTTTTTTTAAGCTAGCTTCTCTCAAAAATATCACAAAAGCAGATCTCAACTTTTTTTTATGAACTTCTTTCCATGACTGGAGAGAGAAAAGATTAAATGGACTGCAACACAGATGGCAATTATGCCTCTGTTTATTTCCTAATGAGTCACAAGATTATTTTTTGCCTTCTGCCACATAATTTCAGAATACAAGAAAACCTTATCTTGAAGGAGACTTGAGGAGACAAAATAACACTTTCAAAAGTCCCAGTCCAGCAAGAGACTTTAAAAAAAACCAATCCCCCCAAAACTTTAACCACAAGTGAAGTCCCATTCACTTAAATTCAGAAACGATGGGTAAATCTGTTGCACCAACTGGTGAATGCGGTGACTATCAAATTCATTAGTGGTCTCATGACAAAATATTCAACAACTCTCATAGTGCCATGCTGCATTTACAAATCAGCTTCTGGAGAAAATTAAGCCCTGAACTGCGGACAGAAAAGGCTTCCCTCTGCTCCCCTCCAGAGCTGGGGATGCCCCTGCCCTCTGACTACCTCCCATATCCCCAAGACATTCCCCAGGCTCCGAGACTTGACCAAAATCGCTTCCAGACTGAAGCCCAGACACAGAAAGGCCACACTCGAGGCAGCACAGCCATGAGCACGCTGACCCAGCGCTGCCTGGACTCCCAAACTTGGCCGGGGCCACTGGCTTTTAAAACCCAGGCCGAGTAACCAATTCGACAGTGGCAACACCGTCTGCTTCTCATATCACGCTCCTGTAATTAGCGTGCTCTTGGAAGGAAGCATAAGATATGTATTCATCAGTTCAAACCCTTGTCTCTCACCTCCTCAAAAAATGCCTTAAGCACAGGGTTTTGGATAGGGGACTACCCTCTAAACCTGCTGAAATCATGCAACAAAAATTCAGGCTTTGATGCTAAGAGGGCTGAATCTTCAGCACAGTGATTAGGACACATGGCTGAAAGAGAATCCCTTATCTGAGCACTTTTCGTACGTTTTAGGCAGTAACCGGGGGCGGATAATATGAATTTGGATCTTGTCAGGAAGAGTCTGAGTGTGACCTCCCACCTCCTACCAGCACACACAATATGCAAAGGAGGATCCATTTTAAAGGGAGAGCAAGACATACGCTCCTTTCTGGAACAGCACTACCTCCGTGCTGGAACACGCTTTCTGCAGTAGTAGGTAAAGACATCTCTCCTCAGGAGGCGGCTGGTACTTCAGAAACACCCAAGCCCTCAGGACATTCCTGTTTCCTGGCTCTAGGGGCTCCCTCTCAACGTCTGGGGATTCCTGCCAGCTTTGGGGAGCCTCGGGATCATCTACCCCAGGGAAGTTCAAAGACGCACACAACTGGTGTGGCAAAGATAGGGCACAGTTAGGTTGAATAATTTGTTACCTAAAAATGCTTCTGACAGATGGCAAAGCTGTTCTGGAACACTGTGAACATAACAGATTTTGGGACAGGGTGCTGAAGAGAACTGATTTTAGTGAAAAGTTGGATTTTTATCAAAATGACCTTTTCCACTCCAAGTGGCTGCTTTGCATAGAAAATTGCAAAGAAAATTCCAAAATTTGATAAGAAATAGAACATCCCAGTGAACTTAACTGGAGTTATGGTTTGGATATCATTATCCTTCATGGACCAACTGGACTCCATGGCCAACATGCATCATTGCCAAATATTCCCGCGATGTATCACAACAGCACAAGACAACAGAAACCCATCATTCTCATTAAAAAAGCCCACAGTTTCAGGAAGAGAATGGATCATTCACCCGGAAGACTTGCAAGTTTCTTAATCTGACATGGAAACCAGTTGCTTCTACCTCGCTGCCACCCTCCCAACAAAGCTGCAGTTTTCCTCAAGAAATAAAATATTCACCATCCGTTCTAATTATCAAGGCATTTTCAGGCCATATTCCTAAAGAAATGAGGCTCAGTTGTTGGCACCGCTGTCCATTTATCTGTCCAATGGTCAGTTCTGTGTCTCTTCCCTTCCTGTCTCCTCAATGCCTTCAGAAACGACCTGACAGACAGGGAAGGGGGAAGGAGCTGTGAGCACCGGGTGGGAAGAGTAGATATAAAAATCCTTAGTTCTGTTTTGATATTTTGCAACCACAGTACAGATCTACGCGACAGATCAGCAAGTCTCTGAGGTTTGAGAGGAAACACTGCCAAAAGACGGTATTTCTTTCCCTTTTAAAAAAAAAAAAAAAAAGGTGAAACAGTTTATTGCTAGGTGTTGTATCGCATCTGAAACTTTCAGTTTCGGTACTTGCGTGACGTCTATACCAAGTGGAGAAGGATCTTACTAAAACCTTCCAGGATGAAAACCCTCACGCCAGCCGGTCTAGACATTCTCTAGCAAATCCAAAAGTGGGATTAGAGGGTGCTGCTATTTTGACTCAAATAAGCAGAAAAATTAATTAAAATTAAAAACAACCCCTTGGACAAAACAGGGTAAACATTAGCCAAAATCAAGTTTAGTTCGAGATGGTGAAATGCTTCAACATAGCTTATTGAGGTAGATTCATTAAAATACCAAGCACTTCTCAAGGCATGTATTAAAGTATATATTTGTCTTATGATTATGTAGAAACTTTTTTTTAAGTAAGAACCTAATTTTCTAAATCAGAGTGAAAACCAGACTCATTGCCCTCTATTTGATACTTAGCTTTCTGCATACCTAGCTATTTGTCTACTTAATCTCTTGGTTTACTTTAGACAGTTCTTCTAAAAAGTTTCACCTAAGTGAGATGAAAATCACTGACTTCTGATACTTTACTGCATATCTAGGAGAAAGAATGATGGGGCATGAGGAGACACTCAAGTTAAATTATACACATCTGTCTATCTAAGAGAAGGCTTTCAGTTTGTTTTGGAATTGACTTTTAATAGATATTTCTTTTTTTCCCAGTTCCTGGTAACTGTCCTGTTTTCTATATACATATTCCACGGAAGAGGCAAAGGTTACCGGTGTAGTAATATTACCTCTGTACGATGCTGTGTGTTTTTAATTAGGCTCACTCCCACAGTGATTTCCATATCTAGCCACTTGCTCTTCTTACTTCTTGATAAGTGATGGTCTTATCAGGAAGTCGGGGGCGAGTCTGTTACTGCTCTGAGTAAACAGCCTAAAGGTCATTTTAGATGTTGGCTTTCACACTCTTGGTTCAGTAGCCACCCACCAAAGCTGTCACCAGTAAGTTACCCTCATGGAAAAATAGCCTTTCAGTGGGTCCTGTCGTCTCTTCAACAGAAGAACCCACCAGTGGGCACTAAATGATGAAAGGAGGAAAATTCAATTAAATGCCCCTCAGAGATACCCAACAGAGGCTGGTCTGAGGTCAGGATCCAAGTGCTGGAGGCCTTCCCTGAGGTCTGCTAAGGTTAGGGGAAGTCCTTGAGTTAACGGAGTCTCTGAGTCCCAGTGTGTCCCCGTGGGTGCCACAGTTCTCCTGGCCAGTGCTCGAGGACCTTTTAAATGAGGCTTCCCCCAGCAAAAATGACAGCAGCAGGAGACATTCCAGCTCCATGCACACAGCTGGCTACGTGCACTGGGATGTGAAGGCTAAAACCCACGGCTAGCACAGCACCCCGCTTCAGGTGTTACACACACACCACTGCCCTCCAGCCCAGACTGCTGCAGCAAGTACTGCTTCTCTCCTGCTCCCACAGGATTCATGAGTAGATGGCACAGCTTTGCTGAAATAGCTGCATCCACTGCTGAGTGTGTTGCCAGCACACTCTAGCACTGTGCCTCCACCAGCAGAAGGTTGTTACAACACTATATGCCCGGCCACCTTCTCCCACACACCTCTTCAGCACGAAAGCAGGAAGAACCCAGCAGACAGGGCTAGAGATACCATCATCCTGCAAGAGGAGAAGAGTTGCGTGACTAGACTTAAGATCCAGAGCAAAGACCAGAGCACCCACAGGGCTGATGCAGCAATATGCCTGGTACTGGCAGCTCTGCCTGTGCATATCCCATGAGGGACACCACCACCCAAGGCAGAATGCAAAGTTCATTACAGAATGACCACTGGAGTCCCTTAATAAGGAAACTTCCCACAAAGAAGTAATTTTCTTTCCAAAATTAGGTACTTCAGGCACCTGAAGATAAAATATTTAAAAGATATGGAACAGACAACTCTCACTGAAGTCACATGTAAAAAGTTAGTGTGGACTCAGGTCCCCAGGATGCGACTCTGGTACTCCCTGGTGCTTCACCTCTCTCCCCTCACACCAGCATGTAAACAACCTAGTGGCAAGGCATCTCAGACACTCCCCTCTCCCAGGCTGAACACAGGACCTCCAGTAACTGAGGCACAGTCTCAAATCACTCACCCTGCTGGAACACATGGTCTGTGTCCACTTTACAAAAGTGGGAAAGGCACAGCCCAATCTCCTTGTCCAGCTAGAGATAGGTTTGAGTCTCTCCTAAAAAATAGGGATTTATCCAAGAGAGGGGACAGGCCGTGCTGATACATTATCTCCACTTTTTTGTTAAGGCGGGTCCACGCTAGTACATGTGCTGTTAAATTTCTACGCGAAGTATCATCTTTGTCTCACCTCTGTGTAGCTAAAAAAAAGAAAAATAAAAAAAGCAGAACCCTAAAGAACAGCTAAGGGAAGAAAGGGAAGACAGCAAATATATGTATATCCTTCAAAGATGTTGCTGTCTTTTCAGAGCCAGACACACCCAGGCTACTGCATCCACCAGCCCCTTGCTTCAAGACACACACAGTAGCTACCAGAACATCCTGTTCTTCTGTCCTTCTTTTCCACATGCTTTGTGGAATCCACCTGTAGCCACTGTGACCTCTGGCACTGCCCTCACAACCAGCACAGGCTGTTCTGCTGCCCTTAGAGATAGAATTTCTATTTTTTTTAAGTGATTCTTGGCACAATTCACTTCAAGTGGCATTATCATGAAGGTGCTAATAGATAAAAACTACTAAGGACAAATCCCATTGCTCTTTTTCCCTCCCTTCACTCCAAAACAAAGAGAGCTGAAGACTTCAGAGACCTCCTCAAAGCAGCCAAGCCCAGCTTCCAGAGAGCCCTATATGGGATTGTATAGGTACAGTCAGAGCTGTTTTCTCCAGACATGGGGCTCCATTTTCCAGTACATAATTTTCACTTTGCGTTAAACAGACAACAGAGTGTGAAAACTCCCTTTTTTTGGGTTTGACATTATCGTACAGACAAGAAAACCATCTGCAGTTTTCAGCTTCAGCTTTTGCTCAAAGTTGGGATCTTTCTGCCACTTTTCCCAATACATTTTCCAGCCCAGACACTAATTCAGTCTAGTCCCTGCTCCAGCCGCTCGCCCGCTCTGTGAGCAGCGTCTGCTTTCTAGCACGATTCAGGAGTCACTAACCAGCTCCTGAGCAGGGTGCTTGTAATCCCAGGATGCCATATCACAAAGCAGGCTCCTTGAATCCAGTACTCACCCGAAAAGGGCAGGGGCACGCCTGCTGCGCAGCCCAGCACTGCTCCCTCGTGAAGGGTAGAACAGCACAGGTGGAGCTTCACTGCAGTCCGATATCACAACCTGTCATATCTTCCCAGTTAAAGAAATCTGGGTAAAGAAAACACAAGCTGTATTTAAGCAATAATACCTTCTGGGAATGTCTAGCAACAAGAAGTGCTCTGAGGAAGGAGCTGTGCCTCTGGCCCTTACCTTCACCAGTCAGCAGCTCTCAGGCTGAGTTAAAATAGCTGACTTCAAAGTCACGAGTGCTATTCTCAACAGTAAAATACAAAATTTTTTTAATGTACCTTTTATAACATGCTGCAAAGTTAGACAAGTCTTGCATGTTACCATGGATATAATTTCATGTTTATAAGACTGGTCTTTCCTGGCAGCTAAATGCCGGCATGAGAACAAATAGCAGAGCAGGATTTCGTTTGGCATTTTGCTCTGTTTAGGATAACAGCTAACTACTTTTTCTATTAACAAGCCTTTGATTTTGCTAGAGCTCCTCTAGGAACAGAGTTCATCTCATTGGTATTAAAGACATTACAACCAATCCTCTGGTGTGTGTGAGCAGAGCCCTGAACTCTGTGGCACCACTCATGAGAATCAGGGTCACAGGGTCAAGCCCAAGTATGTTCACATATCTGCCATGGCTGATATCAGACAGGATACAGTGCATGAAAACACCCTTCACCTCTGCCCGAGGAAGGGTCTGCTCCAAACCCAGAGTGCAGGGGTTGAGCTAGAACTAACTTTTATTCAGAATAAAAACATGATCAGTTCTGGCTAAAATAAGGCACTGACGTTAGCTTTTTATTTGAGCAGAGGAGCAGTTTTGTTTCACAGGGTCTCAGAAAGAATCTCTTAAAATGAAATTGCTAAATTCATATCAACTTGAAATCGGCTGCATTCAGGCAGAAAGGGTAATTAATGGAGCAAGAATAAAATCCAGACTGGCAGAAAGGTGTTACCAGCTCAGAACACCAAGTCTAAATGCCTCCTTCACATCCACACCTAATTACTTGTGCCCACATCTATTTTAAAGACTGTGTGTGTATCTCTAGCCCTACTGAATGATTTATGCGGCAAAAGTCACCTGCTCTTCAGTGGGACAGCATTTCATCCCTCAGTGAGTAAGTCCAGGAATAACTTTTGCCTGCTGGTTGGTAACATGTAGGATTCTATCAACTCAGCTGCTATTGCTAGGAGACCTGAAAATAAGATGTAAGTGCACAGACAAATCTGGGGATTACACCACACCATGTCCCTCCCAGTCACGCAGCCAGAGTGTTTACCTGTGTCTGTGTGTTGCTGCCATGAAATATTCTGTACCTATTTCAGTGTCAGAGATACGTATCAGTCAAACCTGACTTCAGCTTTTGAAGTGGGTGGAGAGCAACACCGCCCCTCTCTTGTGCTGAAGTCTGCAACAAAACTGCATTTTACTCACAAACATGTATCTGTAGTTCTGCTGTGTTCTGACTTTTAAAAAAAATAATCTCATTGGACAGACACCACCAGCAAGTTTCTCCACTCCGTGGAGTGTCTTCACAGCCCTCCCACAGAGTGAAAATGACTCAGACAAAACTACTAAATTTAGGGCATTGGTATTCTATGTGTTACGCTGGTGTTCATACAAGTAATGCCTTAAACAGTAAATTTCTGAATTAAGCATTCAGGCATCTTTTCTGTGCTGCATCTGCCACTGAAGCAGAACAGCGATGAAGGTGGGCTGAGGAGGAGGTTATTTGGATCATGATTTGGGTTGTGTTTTGGCTAGAGCCGTATGTGAATTTGAACGAGGTCTGCATGTACTTTTAGAACTATCTATTGACCCCATATCGTGATGTTTGATCTCAAGTGATGAGATCGTGCAAGATGAGCTGCCCCTGGGAGATTCCCTTCATCTCAGGCAAGAGACGGCAGGCTTTGACTCACAAATGGGGATGATTTCTCTTGGGATGACTAGATCAATTCCCACTTCTCAGCATCCAACTCACCCATCCCTCCGACGTTCCCCTCCTGCAAGGATGGCTCATGAAGCAGCTGCTGAACTGCTGGTTGCAAATCCATGGAGTCATTTAAATCAGTACTTCTGTAATTCCGTATAAAAGTACATAGAATTACTGAAAGTTTATAAGTTGCAAATCAGCCCCTGCTTCACCAGCCCCAGCAACAACCACCCCTGTAAGCAAGGGCAAGGTACTCTGGAAGAAAGCAGTGATGGCCAAGCAAAGGCAAGAAGTTCTGTGGCTATCACCCACAAGTCAGGGCTTTGCAGAGAGATCAGCCATGTGGCCACCACCCTGAACAAGGGCCAGCAAGACCCTGGGCATACGAGGAGCAGAAGATGCAATGAGCAGGATGAGAAGAGGATGGGGAGAAAGAAGAGCGCTGCAGGACCTTGACTGAGGCAGTCTTTCCTCTCTGGCTGGTTTGTTGGTGATTTTAGGCAATGTGAGACTGAAATCAGGCCAGAGCCTGGTCAAGAGGCCATGCTCTCCTCCAGGCTGACCACACCACCTGCTGAAGCCAGCAAGGGTTTTGTGTGGGTATCTCAGGCAAGGACACAGAAGCAATGACTCATCTATTAATGAACTTTGGTTCTTTATCTGTTTGCCAGATGCCTCCAGAAAGGCATGGTTTTCTTAAATATTTTTGGTTTTTGAAACTGCTGAATAATCTTTACAAACACAGTTCATGACCTGTGACCCAATTAAAACGACGCAATTGCTAGGAGCAATCTGAGATGTTTCCACGGCACATTTCTATCACATGCCCTTCCTTTCTTCCTCAAGATTAGAGCACAACTCTTTAATAAAATTAGGCTTATGCAAAAACATTTTAACATTGTCAGATAACCTGCTGTAGCCTCCAGGAATGCTTCTGCTGGTCTGATGTGCAGTATTTCAACCTGGGAAGTTGGGCATTCTTGCCTTAGGTTCTGCAGAGCAGATAAAGAATAATTCTTTTCAGTAAAACCCAAAAGCTGCACTTGTATGAACACCTTCCCTCAGGAAAATTTCCACAGTACAGTGTCTTTCCCTGTCCTGACCCCACCTGAGAATCAGTGATCTTAAAAGACCCCAAAGTGCCCACTTCATAGAATGTTAAAAATCCATGCCTAGAGGTGATCTGGAGGGATTATTTAATCTCTTCACTTGCTGTAAAGCAGAATAAATAATTCAGACCATCTCTGAAAAACATTTGTCACACTTGTTCTTGCAAAAATTCAGACAAGAATATTCTACTTTCTCCCTAAGTTATCTGTGCCATGATTTTACTACTCGTGCAATTAGAACATTTAAGCTGTGTCTCCTCACCTTATCACCTCATTGACATATCTGTGCAACCAGACAACTCTGACTGGGTCAAATTACCCAGTCTTATCACCCAGATTTTGACTGGTAACCCAGTCAGGGAATATAATCAAATATGATGCTGAAAGTCAAGACTGAGATCAAATGAATATCTGTCTGATATCTACTTCATACTAGTTGCCCTATAAACTGAGAAATTACATTAGTTAAACATTAACTACTCTTGGCAATTTTAATCTCTTTGTGGTGGAGTCCCTGTTTCTTCATCATCTAAGAGAAATTCACACTCTTGCCTTCATAAATCTGACATTAGCAAGTGCCAAACACGTTATTTCCTTTTGATTAAAAAATAAAGTGGTTTGGTATTCCTGAACTGAATCACTTCATTTCACTGAGTTGAACCAAGGCAAAACATTTTGGTTTGACCCAGTTTGACATCAGTTTGTCTCACCTGTCCAGAGTGAAGCTCTCTGTCCCTTTCTCCCATGATCCAGCACTACAGTAGGTAAGAAGGGAGACTGCAGCACACCTTTGGTTAGATAATGCAGAGGTTGAGATAATGCTGTAAGAAATAATCAGGATACAATGCTACCTGTCCCAAAAATACCAGCAGTTCACACAGATGGCTCAGAATCAACATTAAGTAACCCACAGCAACACAACAAACTGTTTTGAAATGGATCAAACTGACTCAAAGGAAAATATTTCAGTTACACCTTCCTAGTGAGTCCTTCTTAAATTTCAGCTTCACAGAATTTCTGCATAAAAGTCACTTCAACACCAAGTATTTTTTAACACAATATAATTAGCAACTGTAGAAATAGATCAGTCATCATGACTTGCTGCACAAGAAGATCAGAATACTGATTCATACATACTTTATATACATTGAATTGCTTCATAAACCCAGTACTTTTACATCTTCTTCATAACATGACAGTTCAAAAGGAGGTCTTTGCACTCCAATGGTTGGCACATGATGGGAAGTGATGCTAATCATGGGAACAACCAGAAAATTCTTTTGAACCAATTAGATGGCACCAGTCACAATGACATTAGTCATACGCTCCTCGATCTGAGGAGAAGGAACCAAAATTGTCGTTCATCTACTCCTGAACTGCAAAAAGTCATAAGGGAAGTGTACAATTTCCCATTCTTATTGCTATGACTGTTACACAGAGTGACACAAGCTGCTTTTTTCTGTTCCTGTTCTAGGAGAATGGTGGTTACCTTCTGTGCAGGTTTCAAGAGAGACTTTGATCTTACTTAAGAGCTTCGTGCTCCCTCTGTCCTTGCCTGATCAGCACGACCAAGAAAAAGCAGGACCATAAAATTCTACACAGGAAGAAGACACACAACCTGATGCCATGAATTTCTGCAGTGTTTAAGGGCAAGATGAGCGAGATGTGACTGCGGCTTAGCAATGACAGCGACAGAAGGAAAGAGTTGTCCTATACGGTGCCAAGGCTCTGCACACCAGTGAGAATAATAAGAAAAGCATGAGAAGTGGCAACCTATGTGTGGAAAAGTCGAAAGTCTCCCAAGAAGTTGACGGTGGAACATCAGGAGGGTTCAAAGCGGAGGGCTGCAAGAACAGAGCCAGGAATGCCACTGCAATAGAGAGGCAGACCGCCCTGGAGTAGCCAGGTTAACAAACCACACACCGAGGTCTTCACGCTGCTGAGATCAACGAGATATGTACCACTGACCTCAGTGAGCTGAGAGGTGGGGGAAGTCCAGGAAGAGGCTGACCAGACCCTGTGTGCCCACAACACGATGGTTTGGGCACCACAGAGATGCTGGTGTAGCAAACTATCACTTTCACCTCAGCCAGAAGACCAGACGAGCAAACACCCTGGGGAGCACAGGCATCTCTGTGTATGATGTTCCAGTGTGAGAGGCATCTCTGAAACACTCAACTGCTACATCTCCAGGGCACAGGCTGGCCATTCAGTATTTCAGCTCCTGAAATCCCTCCAACACCTTGTCTGACGGGGGTAGTGAAAAAGAGGATGAAAAATCAGAAATACCAACCCTTCTGCCAGAGGGGTAAACAGACAAAGGTAACAGTAAAGTCATATTCTAGAGAAGCCAAAGATCGATCTTTGGCGTTGGAAGTTCAGATGCACCTAGCACATCTGGGGAAATCCTGCCAAGGTTTTCATGGCAATTTGTCCTCTGGGAGGACATTTTGCTTCACTGCTCAATTAGAATTTGCCCTTTAAAGACTTTATGGGGTAGATCCTCAGCTACAGCAAACAGTGGACGATTTTGAGCTGGAGACAATTATGACCCAGATCTCAGACTGGTAGAGCGATTTTCTCAGGGGAGCTACATCTCACAGCTTCACAATGAAGGGAAATGTTATCCACAGCATGAAACTCCAATTCAACAAACGAACTGGAAACTGACTTTAGGAGAAGACATATTAACAGATGGTACCAAATCCAAGTGGCAAAGATCACAATTACTTCTTTATATTTTGCATTTTGTCTTGTGTGTGTGTGTGTGTGTGCTTGAGCCCTAGAGAAGCAGATTATGACTCAAGATGTGGAGCTAATTAAACTATAACACACTAAAAGGAGATTTGGCTGTGTTGACATATCGGGAGTGTGGTACAGCAAGATGCTCCTCTGTAAACACTGAGATGCCTCCCCAGGATTTCTCATAATTATGAAATAATTCAGATTATCTCCATAACTAGTCTTGGATTTGAATGCCAACACCAGAACTAAAGCATGCCTGAGCTAGAAAAATCAGATAATTTAAGACCATATTAATATATGTATAAAAAGAAGATGAAGAGGGACAACAGGAATAGCAACTGTGTACTGAAGTTGTTGCTTGGCCTCACCTTTCTACAGCCAGCTGCACTGAATCCAGATTCACTCCCTTCAAGAGATGGTATCCAAAACTCCCGAATTTGTCTTCCACACTGTGCAGTAGGAATAACTTGATCACAGTGAAATAAGACTCACAACAGCTCTCCTTCTCCCAGAGAAAGAGAGATCTTCCAGAAACTGTAAAGATACCATTTTAATTATGTTCCAGTGCTCGTTTAAGCATGGTGCTGTAGGCACCATGCTTAACATCATAAAAGGTGGCCCCTGCTTTGCCTGGTATGAATGAAGCAACACTGACCTAAGAGGTGCTGATGTGTCCCACAGGAAGGGGGACAAACTTTCAGCCCAGTACACTTTTATCTTCTCCAGCCTTGAACTGATCTGGTTATGCTGCTGGCATGAGGAAACCAGGAGTGAGGTTTCTGGTAGATGAACTCTACTGGCAGCTTCTACTAGGCTTTAATAAGATACAGTGGCAGAGCACTGGAACAGGCTGCCCAGCGGGGATGTGCAGTCTCCCTCTGGAGATATTCCAAAGCCATCTGGATGTGTTCCCGCGTCACCTGCTCTGGGTGACCCTGCTTTGGCAGGGAGGTTGGACTGGATGATCTCCAGAGGCCCCTTCCAACCCTAATGATTCTGTGCTATGTCCATCCTAGCTGTCTACGTACATCCTGCCAGAAGTTACAGCAGCCCCTGCAGATTCAGCAGAAGGGAGCCTCCCTGTGTCTCATCATGCAGGAGATGCTCACTGAAGACATGGCAAAGAGGAGCTCTGGCCACATGCAGGATGCTCAGGCACCTGCAGCACATCGATCTGTCTGTGGGCAACAGATGCCTTTGCAGGCATCCAGCACTCCAGGCTCTTTTTATGCTCGTTTGCATCTAAATACTGCTAATTGGAAATTAAACTCACACTTCCCTGGCTCTGAGCAAGAAAGGCATGCCCCTTCGGCCTCGAGTTAATGCCTAGGCTTGGCTAATTGTCCTGGCTCTCTCCACCACCAGCAGAGACAGACAGTGCTGCTGGATGATTCACTCTCATACATCCCTAATGAATCACCCTGGCTACCTTCAGTGATGAGGGAGAAACAGAGAGCACCCATGCACATTGACTAGGGCCCTGGCCTTCAGACAGCTCAAGGAGGATAAGATACACCCCACCTGGATGGCCTTCTCTTTCGAATGTGTGCAACGCTCAAGGCAAACGAAAAAGGAACTCAGACCGTGGCTTCTTGACACAATAACCTACAAAACTATCATGAAAGCAGTAATCCAAACCCACTAATATCAGTGACAATAACCCAGAAGGTAATTCCCGTAGAAGTCACCAGCTGTTCCACATGAGACCCAAGTGTGCCACAGCCTCCTTGTGTGCCGACACGTATCACACATCTGTCCAACAGAGAGGCCACTGCCAATTCACATGCTGTCTGTGTTTTCAGTCAGACAAGAAAAGAAGCCGTTGACCCAACAGCTTGGAAATCAGGTCACGAGATTCTTTCTGCATGATCCTGGTATCCTTCAGGAAACTTTCTGTCCAGACAAACACCTGTAACCCCATGCTTTCAACACAGCTTGGATTTATATCCTTGGCTTGGCTTCTTGCAGTACTTTTAACCCTTCTGTAGAGAGTCTGCTTGGGCCCAAGCTGCACAGCTGGGGAAGTGGCAGGGAAGAACAAGGCTCAGACAGTAGGAAATCAGCTAGACTCTCCTGCTGGCCTCAAAGCTTTTGCGGGGGCACACCAGGCAGGGCAGGCTGCCAGGCTTCTCTCAGCAATAGCTGCATTGCCACGAAGCAAAAATGACCCGAGGGATCCACTACATCACACAGAGGTATGAGATTTGCACACACAGACCTTGGGCTCCAGTGGTCCTGGCTGCCTGTTCTGCAGTGGGGGTTCTGCCCTGCCATTAAGAGGGTACTTCAAGATCCTTTGGAGCAGGCCCAGGGACTGGATCAAGTTCCAGTGACTCTGAAACACTGAGTTGTGTGCTGTCACACAGCCCTTTATCTCCTGAGGGGAATAGGATTTTGTGCACTCTCATTCTGAACACAATAAGCAGGTACCTGGATGAAACACGGCACAGTCGGGCTCTGAAAAGATCCCCTGTAGGTGTGAAGACTGCAAGTGGCACACATCATTCTTCATTTAACAATTCGTTGATCACCGACTTGTGGATTGTTCTCCCTCTGAAATATCCTACCCATTCTTTCCACATGGGAACGTTGACCAGAGTAATTGAGATGCCTTTACCCGTAGATTTGGCATGGAGACTGCAAGGGCAGTGAGATACTGATCTGGCTGGGCTTGTACCTACCCTGTGGCTGAGGCAGGAGAGCAAATGTCTGCAGTGTCTGTGTCAGCTACATCTGGAAAGAAAAAGGGTTTGTGTTTGAGTCAGCACACAGTGTCAGGCAGCCAGGTCCTGACTGCTCCACTGGGCTCCCCAAGCTTAGGACAACATCCCTCACCAACCAGCTTTCAAAAGATCAGTCACATCCAAGCACATGCCACCAGCTGAAACAAGCCTATTAAGCACCGTGAACTGAGCGCTCTGAAGGCACTACTTACAGCAGTTTGTCCTGTACTACTCCTCAGAGGACCCTATTTCCAAGGCTTATCAATTAACTGGGCTGTCTAGACCAAGTTCTGCATTTGCTGCAGGCAGATGATACACCACAAACCGAGAGCAGCAGGAGCACACAGTCCCTTCCCTGCAAGGATTTCAGAAATAATAAAAATCAGCCTACGAAAGATGGGAGAAGACTATCAAGTGTACGCAACATTCGTGACTTACACCCACCACAAATGTGTGCCAACACATCCACTGACTTCCTTTTCTCTTGGTCTGCATCTGACCTTGCCATGTTCATTCCAATAATAGAACAGCTTCAAGCTCAAAGTCATCTCTCAAATAACATTTTTCAGCTGATAATGTGCTCCCAACTTAAATGAACCAAACTCTTCGACCCATTTTTTTTTCATACAGGTAAAATGCCAGGACAGTACAGAAAATAAACCAGCATATATTTAATAAAAACATGTATTTTAGTAATTGGCAGCACATGTCAACGTCAACAAATCACAGAGCTCAGGCAATGCAATGTAATGCATGTTTTCATTCCATGTTATTGGGTTCCTAATTTTGCAAATAGGGAGTTTTTGACTGCTTTTAAAGAGGAAATCAGCAAATCAATACTAAATTTTCTGCAGAAGGGAGAGGCATAAAATAACTCAAGTTATCACAGAAACAAATTTAAGCAAACTGACGCCACAAATCAAGTAATTAGGCAGAAAGAAGAATTAAATCTCTTCCAAAATTATTGATTTATGATACTATGTCATGTTTGGGATGTAAATATTTATTATCTTGCAGCTCCTTCTCCTTCAACAGTTAGATTAATTTTATTCGTATCTTTCTAATAAAGGGCAACTCAGCTAAGTCCAAGCAGTGAACAGTAAGACAATACTCTGTTAAATTTGCTCTCTCCTGAGAAGCAGACAGCACATTTTATGTCAAATTATTCCATGCACAGGGAACACTGCCATACTGGGTACACAGAGCCCCACCATGGATTACAGGATTAGACTCCTATGTATACCTTGGAGCTGTCTAATAAATTTAAATTAAACTGCCATAAAGTAGACAGGGGCAGTCCTTTTAGTCTTGCCCTAGAGTACAGCAAGAAATGTATTGTGCTATGTATTTGCCTTATTAGCAAGTTCTTCCTGCCAAGAAGAAAGTTTCCCTAAATACCAGAAGCAGACAGAGAACTCCGAAGGTTTAAATCCCATTTTTAGCTGGACATCAGCAACGACCATTTCTTCAACAACTCACAGTGCAAAGGGTTGTTGTTTTCCCTGCAGGACTCTAATCTGATAAGGAGCCAAGAGTCAAGCCAAATCTCAGCAAAAAGAGAAAGAAAAAATATTACGTCTTCCTCTTTTTTTTTTTCCCCTTGCTCACAGAACATGACCAAACTGGCCTTTAGAATAAGTTCAGCTCACAGAAGTCATTCTTGAAAGCCCATTGGTGCAGAGTGCATTTCCTTCTCCTTTCAGGTTGAAAAGGAAACTTTCTGTGAGTTTACTGTAATGGAGTGTTTGTCTGTATCAGAAACAGCCTGACCTCTCCAGCCACAAGATGAAATACCAGCAGCCCACTCTGTCACTAGTTCACTATTAGGAAATTACATGGGAGGAAAGACACAACACAAAATTCACAGGGAGAAAAAAAAAAAAAAAAAGAGAAAAAAAGCCATCAGTAGTGGTGGGAGTGAATGAACAAGCACAATAATGAAGCCAGCAAAAAGGAAAATACCCTCTGGCCGATTGATAATAAAAGGTTACTTGAGGCAAAGGGTCAGATCCCGAGCAGCGTAAAGTGGCCCAGCTTCTCCAGCCTCAGCAAAGCAACAGTGATTTATAGCAGCTGCAAAAAGCCCCAGGAGACAGAAAAACCCAGCTATAAAAATGGAACTGCAGGCCCACATTTTGCAAAGCTTCCACTCACTTTTAGCACCAGACTGAGGTACAGAGGTGACTCTGAGGGTTTGTTTCTGCGGGGGAGTTCCTGTGAAGTAAGCTGAAGTGTGAATTTACACTGCATCTACTGCTGGGTCTTTAAGTAGGCTGTAAATTCATACCCTAGCCTATTTTACAGGGATTTCCCCAAGTAGATAAAACCCTAAATTTGCCTCCTAATCATGGAGGCAGACAAAATAAATAGATGTTTTCAACACTGCAGACCCACACAGGAATCTCTCTATTGCTTGTAGGGGCAAGTGGGTACTAGATAGTATATATATATTGTATTATAGTCCTGCAAGTGCATAGTGCCCTTCTTTCCACTGACCCCCAGAGCCCCCTCCACTCATCTCTCCAAACATCCCTGTACTTCAAGAAACACCTTTGAAAACCCTGGCCCTGTTCCAGCTTCATGGCTGTCTTCCATGCCCTGGCCTCTGGATGCCTATGGAATAGGCATTCCCTTCCCAATTCCACATCTGGAGGTCCATGTTCTCCCCTGACCCTCGGGGGGGAGCAGAAAAGCTGTCCTGGTGCAGAGGTGTCTCCTCCTACCAGTTCCTTACCTCTGCACCAGCCTAACCACGTCTTGTCCACGCCTCACCCATTCCCAGAAGCACTGGATCCCTGGGTTAATGGGTGTCCTTTGAAACCTCCTTCAGAGTCATAAGGTTAACTCTATGCCAACAAATGCCAAGAAGCTGGGCAAGATTACTCACACTTTCTTGGCAGAAAGATGCTTTTACAGGCAGCTGAACAGGAAGCCAGAGGCCTTTGGCAGAGCCAGAGGACACAGCTGGCATGGTCACAGCTTCACCAGGGTCCTCAGGCTGGGGGTCTGGGCTTCAGCAGGCTGGGGTGAGCAGCTTGAACCACACCAGGCCCGTGTTCTTTCCCTGGGAGCCGCAGGGAGGCTGTAATGGAGCAGAGCATTTACGCCTTGGCTAATGAGGGACCTTGCACTGCCCGAACAGCTCCTGTGCTGGCCCAGGCACTCGCTGCCCCAGAGCCAACCAGTCCCACCTTGGCCATCCCACTCTAACACAGTGACAGCACTGGGTCCTCAAGGATCCTTTCCAAGGAGTCAGTTTATAGTATCCTCTGTCACCTGACGCAAACATCAGGGTTCTCAAAAGCAGATTAGAATGTTCTCCTTCGGTGAAATCCCGGATTTTGCAAAGCGTGAAAGTCAGTTAACACTTAGAAGTTTGAGCCCTAAGATCAATGAGGGAAGCAAAAAAGGCAAAAAGCATCTTTTGATTTCAGCAGAAGGAACCAGCCACAGTGAAGTCATCACGTACAGTACAGTATTCCATACCATCCTTATCCACTGGAGCAGGTAACAGCAGTCTGAGGAACAGGAAACGCTTTCTAACAGGTACGAGACTGAAAAAGCTGTCTGAGAGACAAGTCACAGTGATCCTTCCAGCATTTGCCTAAGTTTAATCTTTGATGCATATGAAGATTCTGCACAATAAGCATCTCTGAGCACAGAAAGAGCTCAGCACCCTTTAACAGCTAAAATCTGTGCTGCAGACCATTTCCTCCATTCTGTTATCTCAAGCTTTCTTTGTGACCCTTTCCTTTGTACTATCTGCAAACATCTGTGCAACCGAGTTGTACCAGCAGTTGCACTTAAAGAAAGCCAGTGTCTGAGCTTGACAGAACAGTCTTTAGAGAAACTGAAGTTTATATTAGTTCAGGAGCGTTTATCTTGGAAGTGTCTGGTCTTTCATCCAAACAGAGAGCACCCACAACACAGTAAGAGCACCCAGACCCCACCAAGCCAAGACCATGACTCATGATAGCCCTCAGAACACTGTTTCACAACAATCCACAGAGCTAAAAAAGTAATAGAAATTTTGAAAGGTACATAAATATCAGGGAACAGCAATTGCATCATCACGATGCAAGCAGAAGAAAGGTTGGATACTCTGGGGAAATTCTTCCGTGTGAATTATTTACTTGGCTGAAAAGCCTCCTCCCTCCTTTTCATCTTGCCCTGTTCAGCAAGAAAACCATATATTTTAATATGGAATACCATGACCAGACTCAACGTCGTGCACAGCCAAGGTGACACAGTGTTAGTGCCAAGTGGAGGTGGACAGAGAGCCACACAAGTCCCAGTGCAGTGGCTGCTCCAGCTGCCTCCTGATTCCTCAACTCAAAGGCTGCGTGAGAAAGTGCAAAGACCCCTGTGTGACCTTGTCATGAAACCTTGTCTCACTGCACACGAGCAAAACAAGGTTGAGCTTCCACTGCCGGGACACCGTTAGTGCAGACACTTTGCTGTTTCTGACCACCTGGTGATCCTAATATTTGTTATCCGCTGCTAATGTTATTAGCACCTCCATACATCTATGCCCTGCATTTTGGATGCTCTACACCACTTAAAAAGTACTGGTATTTGCAAAAAAGGAAGGCCCCACACATCTAGTTTACCTCAGCCCACAGCCTTGGGCAACCCACGCAGAATCCGAGACAGGCAAGAAGTTTCCAGAGTATGGGGAGAAAATGGTGGAGATGACAGCAGAGCAGTGTAAAAAACGAAGTCAGACAATAGAAGTCACTGCATGAAGGGGGCTCTGAATTAAACCCGAGCTTCCCAATGTTTCTGTCCGCTGAACACCAAGATGTGTTCACACAGGGTGTGAATGGGGGAATGCTGTGTTTCCACAGGGGTAAGCTGAAACAGGTCATGTTAATTGAACAGCCTGCTATCCCCTGAAATCATTGGCAATACTAATCTATTTCTCCTGCAAGTAAACAAATGCACAAGAGTTTCCCACACTGATTAAAACTTAGAACATATGCCCAGGCAGGGCATATTTCTCAAATAAAAATGAGACCTTAATAACCCTTAAAGGAAATTCCACATAAAAACACGGCGTCAAAAAGTCAGGAGCATGGAAGAATTCAGTCTGACTTTCAGTCAAAATTCAGTGATTCCTTTTATATTGCTTCAGTTGCAATGTTTTCAGAAGAGCAGAGAACTGCTCTTTTAGATCTAACCACTAAAAGGAGCATGGCTCTCCTTCCACTGTCACGTAGTAGGGAGGCCTTTATGCCCTGCTAAATGCAAAATATTTCAGAAAAACAAAACCAGGAAACAAACTGGGATTTGGTCAAGAGTTCATGCTGGCTGAATCACTGTGGTGTGGAAACCACCAGCTCTAAAGATGGAAAGTCCAGAGCCATTCATTACCTCAAAGAAAGAAAAACAAAAAAAGGAAAAAAAAAAGAGGCATTAAAGACCCATAAGCTCTCCCAACATCGGAAACACAGGAGAGGCTACCTATAGGTAGGTGCCTTGACCTTTTTCCTCCTCATCTCTCTCTGAGCACAGCCAGCAATTTGATCTGCATCATATCGGGTACAGTGAAAATTGTTTAAATGTCACTCCCTGACTCAACATGCAGAAATGCTGTAGGGTCAGGGCACTGCTTCTTCCCTCCACATCCTGCACCTATTGCCCTCTGAGGCCTTTCCCCAGGAAAAAAACCCAGAATCTACATACTTTACAGATTGAACATGGCCAGTTTCTAAGTTAAGACTCGTTCAGACTTCTCTGGATTGCCTTTATCATCTGAGAAGTTCCAAGGAAATATTGCTCAGAAGCAAATAAGGCCAAATGTTCTGGGACAAGGACATATAATAATCAGTGCATTTAGTGAGGCAACGCAGCCATTTTGAAAGAGGGAAATCCTAAAATTGTTAAAATGTGTCTCCACAACTACTGACAAGATCTAGTAGAGACGTTTGTGTTGTGCTGGCACATTTCATAAGCCAAAAATCTTATTAGAGAAGCACTTCAGCAAACTTCAAAATCCAAACTGTTGTGCCCATTGCTTGTAGGAAGGAAAACAGCTCTTGATAACAACCTCCCCGTTCATTTTTTGCTCTCCTTGTTTCCAAAGTACTGGCCTACAGAAATATGCTACACTCAGGCACTAAACACGTTGGTGTCAGCTGACCATCACGTTATTTGGTATAACACTGCCACTAAAGTTAAAAATCCTATCGGCTCTCAGACTCACCTGAACACTGTGCAGCCTTTTTGTCCACGCTGGGTGGAACGTCCAAGAGCTGCAGCGGGAAAGGGATATACCTGTATACACACCACAGAACACGAGGGGAGCTGGTCCAGCAGCTAAACCTTGCAAGCTGAGGGAACCTGCGACCAGCTCTGCAATATTTCCTTACACCGGCTTATCTACATCATTTATTCTCTCTGTGCCTCCGCTCTGTAAAATGGTACTTTTACATAACAGGCTGCGTGAGAATAAATACGCTATGAAGTGGCACTGACAGGGAACATGGAAATACCTCTATCTATGAGAACTCCGCATCACCAACCAGCGATTTTTAACACTCAAAATTGAACGATTCCAGAGAATGTCACAGTGGAAGTGACTCACAAAAGACTGAAGAATCAACACCCTTTCCTGAACTGAATGGAGTTTTGTGAGTGTAGGTTTTAAAGGGTTCATTCACCGTAGTGATTCCATTTGGAGAGCAATCTTTGAAAATTATGAGCAGCTTTCTACGGAGCAAACCACCAGCTAGCAGCAATGTTATTTCATAGCACTGGTGTCAATGACCAGGGAAGCCTTTTAACTCAGCAAAGCGTGTTCCAGGATGTCTTGAGAAAAGGATCTATAAAAACTGCACATCAAAAGCCTGGCACTCTTGTGCATTAGTTTTACACACTTCTAAATGGAGCTGGTGTTACAAGGTGCCTCTAGGCCTACCAAAATTTCACAGGCAGTACGTCAGGAGGGAATCCGTCCTGAAACACCAAATCACGGTAAACTTCAGATAGGCACCAACTTTTCCTACAGAGGCCTGCATCAATCATTCTCCCTTTCTCTTTCCTGAAGGGCTTACCCTGCACAACAGCTCCTGGTGACCTCTTCAGTGTGTGCAGTACTCCTCTGGGCTTTCACTGCTCTCAGCTCCACACGCTGCCGGCACCTGTAACATGGAACAATACATTCCGAGTATTCCCTCTGCCCTGAGCCATGTCACCACTGCCACCCCACAGCTGGACAGGGCACTTCTCCATCAGTGTCCAAGTCTGGAGAAGCAGTGAGGTTCTGGAGCCAGCCTCTCGAACAGCCCGCTTCCTTTGCAGTCCCTGAGCACAGCCTGGATTCCTTTCAGATGGGACTAAGCTGGAAGAGGTACCCCAGCAGCACGGGCAAAGCATCCCAGCTGCACACAGCGTGCAGGCCAGGGGACCTCACCAGAGCTGCAGCTCTCTAGGTCACTCCTAGTGGCTGCTACAGCTGCTTGTGAAGAAATTGCCTTGGAGTACTAGACATTTATTCTCCTCGAGGGAAATTTAACAAACCCTTTCTACTCTGTGGTACAAGCACTGAAAACTCTCACTGCTCTCCCTGCCCATCCCCTCCAAAAGGCAGCTTGATGCCTGTCTTTTCTGTTATTTACCTGGTCAGCACCTCCAGGGGATCATAACATTTGAACATTTGATCTTTTGGACTAGTTGTTAAAACTGTCTGGCATCATTTAGGTCCTTGCCCACCTGCCAATATCCTGTCACTCACCTCTTCTCTTTCATCCAATTCTTCTCTTCCTTTCTTTCTTTCGGACTCACTTGTCTTGTTCTATGATTTTAGCTATGAATAAAGCTTGAACTTATCACTAACACCAAATTCATCTGAAATAACTCCATTTTCTGTGATTTCTTATGACTGCATTTCTATGTAAGCTATACCAGCACAATCTGGAACTTGACGCTATCTGTAGAGAAATCACCTCCTTTTATCTCTCAGTTAACAGGTCTTTTCTCTGTGGGCCAACCCAGCACCTGCGGAACTGAATGGAAGGACCTCAGCTGACTGCAACAGACAGTCCCCTAAAGTCACTTAATGAAGTCATTCAAACAACTGACGCTATTTGTATTGAATTTCATGACTATATGACATTTGGAGATAACCATGTGTGTTCTGTGTCTTTCGGAATACATTTTTCCTATTGTACAATCTGAAAAAAATACTGGTTTTGTCCTAATGTAATTTTAAGAATCAAATTTATATACAAGACCTTTAGAAAACAGAGACCCACCTCCAAATGCAAAGAACAAACATTTGCATTACCTATTTATATTAAAATATGCATAAATTTCCGAAGTATTCAGTCAACTTATAAATTTTTATAACTTCTTCAAATTGTTAACATTTTTTTAACACACAGCATTATTTCAGCTTTGTGGAAGGCTCAATAACAATCTTTCTGGTCTGGAAAAAAAGGAAAGAACATTATAATAAAGAATGCAGAATAAATAAAAACAAAACAGTACAAGCCGTACATCCACGCATACAAAGACAACTTTCATGGTGAGCTATAAGCAAGTATAATAACACAATGTGCTGCATGTTGATTTCACCAGTGAAAAGAATTTCTCCAGTTATTGAAGACTTTCCTGGCAGAATTTCAGAAAAAAAAATTCTGACATTCTCCCAATCTGACTTCTGTGCAATGCAAGTCATGCACATTTTAAACACCAATGAATAATACTGCCTTTCTTCTGAGAACTGTTAACAGCTGTAGAAACTATTATACCCTGCTTAAAATCATGTCTCTGTAGTCAATACTCTCCAGACACTTAGCAATACTAGAGCTATTCCTGGGGCTAAACCAGAATTGCTATGTGAGTACAAAGTTTGATTTATGTTGAAATGAAACAACAAACATCTGATCTTTCCTTTTTTTTTTTTTTTTTTTTTTTTTTTTAACAGCCATTCATATAAACAAAATTATCAGATGCATAACTAGAAAGTGATGCACCGAATTTACAGAATTTGGACAAGGGAAGACCACCCACAGTTACCTTGAAGAAGAAAAGATTGGTCAGAGGGTGAAAGATTGCCGGTGAAGATACTTAGTACAGCTGTGGCTGTCCTGATGTCCTCATGGCGAGGCTGTGGTTTACGAGAGTGGACGTTCCATGAATCCAGTTTTTCAAGTCTTCTGAGAGACAAAATTATCAGCAGCCCCGTGCAATATCTTGGCGATGCTCATCATCAGCTGCTCTCAGACAGATCACAGGCAGAGTGGACTGCCTAATAAAATCTTCCAGATGCATGCAAGAGGAAGTCAAGATCTCTGTGTGCTAATGTTATTCTTTCACAACCCAAAGCACAGGTGGGAACAGAAGAAATGCTCAGTTGTGGCTCCTCTGACATTTTTGAAACTACGACTGGAAAAAGAGAGGGGAAAAAACACAACTGGAATAAGAGCAAACCTTAAAATACATATAAAATTCCAGATACGTTCTATGGATTCACATACATCTCTAAGATGTGCTGAAAACACAGTTTTGATTCCTCACCTCAACAAACAGACACCTAAATTCCTTTTTTCTTTTTTTATACATCTTTACCTTACAAGAAATGAAGACACCTAAGAAAATATTATCAGTTTTGTGGAGGGCTTGTGATCTCTGACAAAGTCAGCAACTAATTTGACCAGTAACAATAATAAAGTGAGAGTTAAGCTAATCTAAGTACAAGACTTTTCCTCCAGAAGAGTACTCCAGCTTCTTCTAGGTTAATTCTAAATTTCTTGCTGTTAAAGCATCCAGAAAGATGAAAAGTTAAGTTAATTGCTTAAGAGCATTGCTATTTTTCTTCTTCCAGTAAATTACCTTTTTTATAGCATGACATTTCATCTTCTAATTAGAGCTTTCAGGGGAGTTTCACTGTGTACCAGTATTTCCCCATGTGGCACAGGTACACCTCCACCACCAGCATGCAAGCCTGTCTGCCCTGCTGCTGCCCCAGATGTCATCCAACACCCAGTCCCTGTGCTTGGCTGGAAAAAATGCTACCACGGTTGTGACTGTGGCACTCTCAGTGTTCCTTCCCAAAAAGCCACCGGCAGTGCCACCCCCTAACCTTCACTCTGGAGGTGGCTTTATTAAAGGTGCACATGACTGGCGTTGCTGCCAAGGATAGGAACTCACTCTCACTAAAAATGGGACTGTGCAAGACTGAGGACTCCAGAGGAAAAAACAAAGCTTGAAATTCCAAATGCAGACCTAACCCACAGCAGAAATGCTGTCATTCTCTCTACCTTCAGGTCAAATACAAGCTCTTGTGCTGGGCTTGCAAATACTGGTATTTTTTGGGAAAACTCCCTTTGATTTTGCTCAAGACCCCAATTTGCATTTACACAGTACTATCCCAGGCTGTTCCCAACCCCTCTGCTTTTCTTTCTCCCTACTCACTCACTCGCTCGACTTTGCTTACTGCTTTTATCCTTGCGTGTCTCCTTTTCTCCCCTGTGCTCTAAGCCTTATCCCAGGCTGCCCTCTGGGCTAAAATCTCTCTCTCTGGGAAGGCTTTGGATGTCATACCTCCATAAATTTGGGATAGCACTCAAATTCAGTGGAAATAAAGCTGACCCATACCATTGAGTCTCTCTCGCCAAGGACTCTCTGTCCTCCTTCTTGCCTCTTCGAGCAATCTCATCCTGTCTTTAGTATCTGTAACTCCATTTCCTTCTCCTCACTGTTGGCCTGCACTTCATATTCGCTAATTTTCCCATATTTAGACTCAGACTTTCTACAGGCAGAGTACAAGTTGCTAGATTTTCCCTTCCTTTGTCTATAAAATGGTGTCTATGAAATGTTTTCCCATAACAGTGGAAAGAGATGATCAATTTTCAACAGCAATTCATAAGGGGGAAGAGGACACACTACTTTCTTAAATTTTAATAGGTAACTAAGAAATAACATTTTTTTTTTCAAAATGACTGACTCTACACAATGCAAAAATGTATTATTTAGTTAAAAAAAAAAAGGCATAAGAAAGGCACCAAGGTTACTAGAAACTATCGTATCCTTTAGTCTGGGAATTTCAGCTGGGTTCTCATTCAGCACAGTCACAAGGCAATGCTGTAATTACAATCCTCTGGGGACTCCAAATGAAAATAAAAGTCAAGCTCAACCAACCAATTTCAAGGTCACATATTTGAAATCAGGGCAGCAGGGAACCAAAAAGCCTTACAAACCTTACAAAGTAAGTACAAATCAGGCAACCAGGAAATTCTCACAGGTGTAACACCAGCCTGACCTGCTACTACCAGTGGTCAGTAGTTCCACTGAATAGAGTGAGAAAGATTAGACTGTGGGTTATGAGGGCAGTAATTTACAATGGGAGGTTGGGAGTGGACCACATGGAAAATTAAGTGGCTTGGAATGCAGACAAGCTTAGAGAGAGAGTGAAGCAATGGCTATTTTGAGAATCCCTGCTGGGCACAAAACAGCATTTGGCTATGGAGTGCTAATGACACAGGTGAAATGCACCACAAATGAAACGCTGCAGCATCGGCTGGAAGAGTCAAATAACCTTATGTAACGATATAAAAATGGGATTTCACCCATCACAAAAGAGAAATGTAACAGAAAAATCTCCAGCAGGTAGGCATAGCCCAAGTGTGAGAACACATCTTCCCAGCCATAGATCGGGAAGATCTGATCCTTGGCACTGCTTCTGGAATGACAAAACTTTTAGACAGTTTACCTCCTTACTTTCCTGTGGGTAGGAAAGTCACTGATAACTGAAAAACTCTTAAGCAACGTTCTGTGCTGCTTTTCCATTGCAATAATTGCACATCAACTGCTGAGAATTGAATGGTGCCTGGTATCATCCACCCAGACATTTACACTGTGCCTCTCCTAGTGCAGAGGGGCTACAAACAGGAACACACGGGGGCAAACAATGCTGTTAACACTTCCCATTTTGGCTGGTATCACTGTGTTAGTGCAGTCCACGGGCAGGTGCTGTCGTTTTTGACAGGCCTGTTGGGTGACAGTGACAGGAATCTGTCAGATGCAGCCCACACACGGGATGTGTCCTGCACAGCACGCTGACCTCCTCCAAAGAAGTTTCATTTTTGAATTCTGTGGAGCATGTGACAAATGCCAGCTGGTCGTGTGCAATGCATCACAGAAAAAGGTCAGGACAAAGCAACATGGAAATACCCTCCGAGGGCAGCAGTGGGCTTGCTGGAGAGCACTCTGTGCTTCCTTGGAGGAACAGTCTGGATCTTTGTGAGGAGGGACTCTTGGCCCATCAAACAAGGTAATGTGCTAAGGCACTTCTGCACTTCTCCTGCAACTCCCCGACCCTGCAGTTGCCAGAAGATTAGTGCTGTCATAAAGACGACTTTCAAGCAGCTACAGGCCTTGCCAAGAATAAACCACGAGTGTCTTTACCTTCACAGGATCATATTCACACCATGAGCAACTCCTTTTTCCCCAGGGAAAAGCCCTGTGCCAATGCATAACAAGATACATGTCAAAGACCTTTGCCATTGCCTCAGTACAACCACAACTCTTCTCCAGTTCAACAAGGAAATTCTGAGGGACCTACTTACTTCAGCTTTCTGCCTTCTTTACAGCACTTGAAGTGCAAAGCTGAGGAACAACCAATCACACTTCCTAGGCAGGTAATACAATATCAGAGGCTCTCAACTAGCAGAAGAGCCTTTGCACACCAGCCATGACAGCTCAGAGTGCTTCTGCTCCTGTACAAGAGGTTATCAGATTCACAAAAGAGCTCTAAACTTTAAGCTATCAGACCACCCAACAGAGCCCATGAGACAAATGTGTGCCTTCTCTCTCCCCACCCTGTTGCAAGCAAGTTCTCCACCACTGCAGAGGGATTGATTGGATAGGTGTCAGCACCTTTAGCTACACAAATATCTTCGGGAGAGCACTTCTGCAGCATGCTCAGCACTGTATGCAATGAGACCATGACAGTACTGTCTCTTTAACAAAAAGTTAGAAGTCCCTGAAATTATGATTTTTGGTTTTGAATATTATATTAAGACCAATGCAGAAACTGGTAGCAAAGGACTGATTCGTGAACACCATCAAAACGATTCACCACTCCCTCACTAGCAAGTGATATCATTGCATCTCATCTCCACGAGAATGGCCAAAGAGACACCGTGTTTCGCAGGACAGAAAAGTGCTGTATACCTCATAATAAAAGTATTAAATCTGCAGGTGCGTACGACAAAGGAGAGGGGGCAAATTGTCAGTGCTCTGGGCAGTGAGCCAGGTGCCCAGCACAGTGACTACCAGATACTTGTAAGCACTGTTGAAGAATGCCAGAACATTTCCAGAAAGGTCTGGGATAAATTGTAAGCTGAGAGTACATTGTACAAATTACACCACAGCCCAACCAGATTCTTCTCCACCTGATCCACCACTGGTTGCTCCATCTCTCAAGCCACAAACAGTACAAGCCTTCCTTGCTCCCTGTTTAGCAGCCATATAGTGAGTGTGCTCTCACATTCTCTTACCTGGCTCAGTCCCACGCTCTCTGACCCACAATACTGTCCCCACATCTCAAAACTCAATCCTGCCAGGGATCCATACACCTTAGCCCCATACCCACTCCTCCCCTCTGCCATGTCCAGCACCATTAAAGGTGCTTCAGTGCTCCCCAGGTCAGGACTGCTGCACATCCAGCTGGCCTAGGGAACCCCAAAGCTATTCCAGTCCCTGTGTTACACTGATTCTCACCTCATGGTCACGCTAAGGAGAAGGCAGATATATGCATGAAGCTGCTGGGGAGGCAGAAAGCAATGAAGTTTTAGGTTGTATGCCACACGTTGTCTTCAAGGGTGACACGCTGGATGACAGGATCTTTAGTTCTTAGAACCGTACCTCGTGTTGGACATGCTCTCTGCAGATACTCTGGGCGGTGGCAGCCTGTCAGCACCTCAAAGCCCTAAGTGTGATGTACTCTGCCGTGCCTTTTAATTAATGATCTGCTCCTTGCACAGCAGGCAGAAGTAGGCTCGCAGCTGCAGAACCACCAAACTGACAATGACAAGCTGACATCATCCAGATTAAGAGGATTTTCTTTCTTTTAATCTTCTCCTCAGCCTGCTCTGTGTTCCAAGAGGTCAAAGTACTACCCCTCCAGTTCACTTGATGCTTCTCCCTCACCTCTCAAAAACCTACATTTACACCTAACATCAACAGCCCCAAGCACTGGAATGACAATGAAACCAGTGCTGCTTTCCTCTCCAGCCTGCTGCCCATCTGTGCCAGAGAGGAGGGACACTTTGAATCCAGGGAACTGCCAGAGAAGAGAGTGGCAAATTTTCGAATCGTTCATTTTCTCCAAAACTCCTTTAACTCTCTGCAGGAAGACTGGCAGGCCTGTTGCTATGCAGATCTGCTGGCCCACAGCACGCCAGAGGCTGCTGTCAAATCAAGGCTGTAGGAGCAATCACAGCCACATCCAAACAGCGCTGGAGAAGTCATCTGCAAGGAAGAGCGAGTCCCATGCCATGTAACATGAAAGCAAGTTGTAAGTATTTATTCTATCACTTCTAAATTTCCAGGGACTGGCCTTTTAATGCAACTCATACCCTCCAATCTAATAACCTCAGTTCCCTGGAGCCTGGTGCTGTAGACACACAGACAGGGCTTAGAGCTGAGCACTCTGGAATTTCCGATGTATCCAACCACAGTTGGAGCCAGCCAGAGCCATGCAGGACTCCTCGTGCAATCCATCTACCGCATGAGGAACCCTATCTAGGGTTCGCCTAGAAAAGCAAGTCAGGTATCCACCAGCCCTCCAGCTCAGCCCAGTCACACCGAAAGAGCAGGTGGAAAGAAAGCTGCTCCCTCCATCCCAGCAGGGCCCACAGGCTCTGCTGTACCGACCAACAGCTCCTCTCCCAGAGAGCTGCTTCTAAAAGGACACACAGCCAAAGGGAGGAGACACACTGCAACCAGGAACTTGATGGAGTGATTTTTCTGTTGTGGTAGGATACAAGAGAGACCATATTCCTGATACACTTTCTGCATTTCTATATATCAGACAAGACCACGTGGGAACTCAAACAGAAAATGCAAATGACACTTCTTTGGCCAAATACACTAAAAAGCACTAGGCCTGATTTTCAACTGGTGACCCTCACTTAACATTCATGTAACCCAAACAGCTTTTATGGTTACTCCTCATGTAATTTAATAACAAGAAAAAATACTTTTCTATTTGGTTTAAAGAAAAATCTACTGCTTTAAGCATTCAGAAGCATAAGTAACATGTCAGCAAGCATTTCAGAGAACACTTTGCTTTGGTGAACGTATTCGCTCAAGTTATACGATCTAGGTGAGCAGCAAGTGTTGAACTCATCTCTCTCAAAATTGTCAAGTATCACAAGTTAACGAGTCCTGCATTAGTTTCCACCCAAAAAGCCTCCTTGCTGTACATGCACAGCACTCCTTTAAAGTCACAGAGACATACCCAGGTTAGAGAAGACCAGAACAGATCACAGATACCCATTTTGTAACCATTACCCAGAAAAGTGAAGGGTTCCATTCTTCCGTGTACTATAAAACCTCACGTACCACAGGAAGAGAAGCTTAAAGGCCACACTTTCACTTCGTGTGTGCATCTTCCAGTGATGTCAACCGGGTGTGAGCTTCTGATCCTCAGCCAGCACAACTTTTCCCAGCAAGTATTTTCAAACACTCCCCATCAGCTCTGGGCTCACACTTGCATCCCAGCAAAATTTCATGTCTCTCCACACCATCCACGCTTGCACTGTCGCTTGGAAGTAGCAGTATTAAGCCTATTTCTAGGCATAAGGACAGCTGATAACTTGTGGTAAGATTACCACAGTTTAAGAATTTAACAAAATGAAGGTGGCTTAAGCCAACGTAATTCTCCACATGACTTCTGCAGGAGAGCAGAGTTCCTGAAGTTCAGCTGGTTCCTGAAGCACAGCTGAGGAGTGACAGAGTGTTAAGCTACAGCACTGTGATTACTTCTAGTTGTCCCTTTTATATTCTAAGAGCTAAACTATCTTTGTTCCAAGGCAGGGGTCAAAATACTGCACAAATGCAGGTCATGAGCAGAAGAAAGGTTATTTTCAACTTATTAGGCTTCCCACAAAGTTTTCAGATTCTGCACATAAGCTTAACCAATTTCATTATTTTGGTTACATCATAACATCTTTATATCAGAACAACCAACTTTTTGTTATAAACCCTTTTCTTCTTTTTTTTAAAATTCTGGTTATATGCCATTCCCTTGAATTCAAATAGCTCAGATCCACACATAAAGATTGAGATGAGATAATGGAAATGAAAGATAATGAATCAACTGGTTTTGTTCACAAAATAAGCATCTGTAATTACAAAGCAGCCAAAATGCTGACTCTGCCTTGAGTTACGCTACACACTGGCCCCTCGGATCCCAGGACTTAAAATCACCTTTGCTCTCTCTGTCACAGGTCAAGTATAGCTCAGCCAAACCAGGAGATTTGTGCCAAACAGTTTGTATTTCCAACAATTAAATACTGAATTCTCCTTTCAGGAGTCACTCAGGAGTCACTCTTGCACAATTATTTGCATACACAGCCACTTTATTTCAGCCCCAAATACAAAAAGCTATTAACAGCTGGCCAGATTCTGCTCTCATTTGCCCCAGTGCAAAACCACATCGTTTCCACGAAGATCGGTGGAGGCAAAGTTTCTTACCACACATGGGAGAGTAGAACTCCGTTCCCACTGAGACAACTCCCGTCTCCACTGAGTTGCTGTGCCCATGGCACACCTGGCCTGGAGGTTTCCGTTCTGTGGCACACGCTGCCCCCTCTGCCCACTGTCCTCCCAACTCCTCTGCAGCCCCACCATACCCCTCCTGGGCCTTAATTATAAATGGACCTTGTTTCCCAGACAGACCAGAGCAGGTTACTTCTTCCCCCTAATTCACTGGATTTACAAGAAGCACACCAGCTGAGTATCACTGAACAAACTACAAAATTGTTTCTACAGTGTATTTACACACAATAAAATGAACCAATCAAGCAAACAAACTGTCACAACGTGCCCTTCTATTAACTGAAACCAGAAGAAACCCTCTTGAGTACTTCCAGTACTTATAAATGCACACTTACGTCCTAAGTAACTTAGAGCTTACAGCAATTACTTGGTCCTCAAAGTCTTGACCCAAGTTTTCTCCACAGTATTTACTCCCTGGAACCCAAAGGAGTCAACACATACCTGGTCTCCAACTCTCTTTCTTCAGTGCCCTCCACACTGAAGGGCAGGCTTTGCTCATTCTCCCAGAACGACAGATCATCCTGGTTTAACTTCTGGACTCCCCTCATTCGCTGTACATGTCACAGCCACTGTTACACCCCCTGTGCAGCACCTGGCCAGTGAGGGACAGGTAACTGGTGTCAGGGGACACCAGGAACTGTGGACTGAGAAACAAGCACAGTGCTGCCAGCCAGGTAATTACGAGTGCCGGAGGATGGACAGCCAGCCTGAGAGAACAGAAATCTTAATGCCACTGTCCCTGCATGCCCACAGCAGCTGGGTTAGGAGTTACTGCTCTGCTCTTCTACAGACATGTTGCTTTGTGCTTTTATTTCTTTCTGGTAATGTCATACAGCAATTCCCAGTTATCAAAAATGGGCCCATTTGTGACCCTGGCGAGGTTCAGAGGTACAGCCCCTGGTACAAACAAGCTCCCATTCCTCCCATCAGGCAGTCCAACCCCAGACAGGATTCCCACGCCATCCCGTGCAGCTACATCCCCTAGGATTATGTGTCCTGCAGACAGAGTTCTCTGCCACCTTGTGTGACCACACAAAATGCTTCCCTTGCATAAAGGAAAAAGTAATTTATCATAAAAATACAAGGCACAATGAATCACCACAGCTTGACTACTGATCTGTGCCAAAAAACCAGTGCTAGTTTCAAGGTCCCCCTTCTGCTACCCTTCCACTGAGTAATTTAATTGAAGGGGAAAACTTGACATCAACATTTTTGATGCTAACTCACGTGTCTTTTTTTTCCCTGTTAGAATACCTGGAAGCAGAAGATTGTCACATTTCTCAAGTGGGAGATACTAAGAACTGGGTTTCGACTCTCTGGTAAACCTGGAAAACAAGGTAAGGGACCAGCCAGCTCCTCTGTGAGCAAATCCCCAATGACTCAACCAAAGCCTGCCCAGGTGAGGCAAGAACCAAGAGGAGAATCAGATAATTCCATTCCAGCCAGATCTGTAAAGAGAACTGGTGACTGTTTTTGGAGTATTATCATCTCAGTAAAACAGCAGTATGACTTTATGCATTCAATGCTTTAATTCTCAAGCAAAGCTAGAGTAAAAAGCACATCAAATTTACAAAACAGCTCTGAACTGCTTGGAAAGGACATAGGTAGGGCTGCTTGGGCAACCCTGCTTGCACCTTCTCCTGTAAGGGATCAGTGGCTGGACACTGTAACACAGCATTTCCCTACAATGTAAGTCTGCTATCAGCTTCAGATCCTTCTGCCTCAATACCCATCTGCAGACACAGCCTATAGATGGGTTGCGTGTACGTTTTATTTAGCACAAAACAAGGAACAGCCTGAATTTAGCATTCAGACTTAGTATTTTATATACACATAGATGCAGATAACCTTGACAAATCAGGTGATTTCACACATGTGGAAGGCAGCTTTTTTTAACACTCTCACAGATATTTGTCACTGCAATCCCTTCTGAAGAGAGGGAGCAGCATCAGTACAAGTCCAGAAGGTTACATGAATGAGGCCCTTGCTCCTGCTGCACACCAGGAAGAATTCAGCCCAGCACTGTATAATTAAAGGATAAAGCTTTCAGCTGTAACTCAAAATTTTGTCACAATGACTACAGCCTACTGCAGGAAGACAGCAGAAAAGATTAAGTGCACCCCAAAGACTTTGCCAGCTGAAAATAAGTAAAGCGTGCAAAGTTGCTCAATTGTTTTGTGGAGTTATGGTTGTGCTGACATCCTCATACAGCATTCTAAATTTAAGTAATACATAAAAATACAAATACAGTCAGAACCCTGCCACAAGTGCCACGGAATCCCTCTGAGCAATGTCAACTCCTGTGTGCAGGGCCTTGCCTTTACAGGGCTCTTTGCAGGATCAGGTCTGTAACCTATGTACAGAAAAGCAGGTGAAGTGTTTATGTAATATGTAAATAGATAAAGAAAAGTACATTCACACCAACTACTGAGGAAAGAAAACAAATCATTTTTCTACTGCTAAAAGTACTGAATCACTTACCATCTGGTTTGTGAGGGAAAAAAAAGACTCAGTTCAATTCAGCTATGAAGAAAATCCTGTCTAAAAAAAGTAATCACATGCTAGATCCCCCTAAGTTCAATTTCCAATCATTTTAACACAGAGACATGGAGAATTTTGTTTTCCTAGAGAAAAAAAAATCACCAACAGTAAGAAGGGTGTGTGGCTTGTTAGGCCCTGATCCTGCAAGCTTTAAATACTTAGCTATGGGGAATAGTGGAAGCTAGCTTTAGGAAAAAGTAGAGTGTCTGCATAAGTTTCTGCTGGAATTCATTCTAATTTTCCAAGAAAAATTTGCCACACTTCTGTTACCATGCTGTGAAATGCAAAAGTAAAATCTAGATATTTAGTATGTGAACTAATTTGACTTCATATCTTCGTAATTCGGGGTTTTTTTTCCTCAATGATCTGAAGTTATACCCATGCAGAAGTCATTTGTTGCTGACAAGAATATAACCCAAAAAGAACATGTGGTCAGGTAAATACTCTGAGCACTGGAGCACAATCAGCCAACGTCACGTCTAAGGCTCTGAAAAGGATTTGTCAGTTCCAAACTTGTGATTTGTCACTTTGTCCTCACACACACCACTAAAATGACTTTCTTCACTTTTAAAGAAACTAAAATTTTTGTATCATCGTTTCAATCCACACTTCAAAACCCAGCCTACGCACAACACTGATTTTCCAAAGGCCTTTGTATGTCCCATTAAATAGTTGTTCACCTGCAGCTGTGTGTCATGGAATCAAACTTCCCTGTTTGCCCCTTGCCTTGTTTAACATGGACCTACGGGACAAAGAAGTATTGTATTGTATTTACCAATTAACCTAAACATTACAAACATCTGAAAACATTGAAAGAAATTTTTCTGTGCCACTAATGCCTTAGCCACTAAATTTTACCTTTTGCTGCCGAACACTCAGTCTGTCCTTGAAAAAAAGATACATATTATTTATTCAAAATAGAAAAATGTTCCCTGACTATTCTTTTCTTCTTAAATTTGGCATTATTGATTAGTTCTGTATAGATCCCCACTGGGACAAATTTGATCCCCGACCATTAAGAAATTAAATAGCTCTCTCTTGCTGAAAAAGAGTTTCCTTAAATACGGTGTTACATGTACAGCCAAAGGCAACCAAGTTACTATGGCTTCAGTGTTACTGCTTATCACCGGTGTGACACCCATACCCAGTCCTCACTCCTGATTATGAAGAAGCAAGGCTTAGCTTGCAGATAGTCTGTGCTGAAGTGTTCCTGGCAGTGAGGGAAGGCTGCGAGTGAGCAGCAAGCAGGTTACAGTGACTCAGTGGCACAGCAGTACCTCTTTAAGCCACTGAAGCAGGATTGATTTGTACCTTGCTAGTAAGATTGTCCCAGAGCTGCTGTGTGCTCACTATTCGGCTTAGCACAAGCGGTGTCAGAGCCAGAGCTCACACCCTCTGGGACCCCAGGGTTAGTGAGCGATCTCCTGCTACCTACGGCCAACCCTGAGGCTCCGAGAGAGCACAGTCACACCCTACCCTGGACAAACGTGCTCACATCCCGCACCTCCCACACACCAGGCAAAGGCAAACACGGCACCGAGGTCAGTGATAACGGGCGAGCAGACACGCACAGAAACACAAGCTTTCCCTGCAGGGCAGCAGCTTTCCTGTCACTGCCCAGCACGAGGACTCTGCTGAGTCTTCGGACGCTACGCAGGCCCTTCCCCTGGGTCGTCCCAACAAACCTTTCCTAGCCATTGGAAAGCCAGCTGCTGAGGGGAGGGCTGGAGGCCACGGGAGCTGCTTCCCAGCAGAGGTGACCTTACAAGCTGTCTCCCACCGAACGGCCAAATGGGACCCTCGGGACTCTCTAAAAAAGTAACAAATCCAAGTGGAGCTCGGCACTGATGTAACAGAGGCCGGAGGGGCCTTATGGGTTCAGCGGTCAGCGACCAAACTCAAAGGTACAGGGAACTGGTTTCAAAAATGGTGTAGGGCCATGCTCTGAGCCCAAAATCCTGCCCAGTGCCAGTGATCCCTGGCAGCAGTGGCTCCTCCTGGAGCAGCAGGGGTGTGTGACACAGCACCTCACGCTCACTGCCCACAACAGCCAGATGGGCACCGGGCACTCCACCTCACCGCGAGCCAGGAGCTGCCCAAGGACACAAACCCCTCGTGCTAGCAAAAGAATCAGGACTACAGCCAAGCGTGACCTTCACCCTGTACCAACTATCCCAGGAAACAGATTTCAACTTTCCCAACAGGTAGTCTCAGCATTTCAATTAACAGTAGTACCAACAAAATGATAAATTACTTCTATGTGTTTTGCTGCTTTTGAATGCACCTATGTAAAATATCAACTATTTTAATACAACCAGAGATGAAGATATGCAGGGAAGAAATCACAAGTAAACATACCACATCTTTAACTGTGTCCTTGCTGCCAGTTAAAAGACTCGAAGTGAAGGTCCAAATTACAGTGTTCCATATGCTGTAAGATTAACCAGCTTAATCAATGATTCCCGTTTATTTCCAGTTACATTCTTCACAACACAGTATCCATATGCATGCCTGTTGATTATTATTTTGAAAGTTATGCCAGTAATAAGAGTGATAATACAGCTTTTTGTGTACTCAGAATTACACTTGCAAATTGTGCTGTGGGTTTCTTTCATCTCAGCAATTATCAAAAAAAACCTCTTTTTTTTACCTTCCTTCCTGTAGCTGAGCACGCAGAATTGTGGACACTTCAACAACATTCTTGAATATATTTTTAAGTTTTAGACATAAAGGTCATATTTTTTCCACATTATATAATCAGATTATCTCTAGAAAACATTAAAGAGACATGAAAAACCTAGACTAGTCAAATAATAACTCTTTCCACAACCAGGGGATTTCTCTATTTTTTGTCACCACTGCATAGAACTGGTGGCAGTGGCTCCTCAGCTGCTGGGGCTAAGAGTGACACTACAAAAGTGGCTCTGGAAAGAGATGCCTTCCTGCAAACTGCACACCAAGAAGGGAGGGCAGTTTTCAACCATGCTGGTAAATGCCTCCTTCATCTCATCCAGGATCGGCCCCAGACAGTCAGCGAGTTCAGGAGTATGGCTGGGGATAACTCACAGTCTAACCTGGGTGGTGTCAGGAAGAGCAGCAGAGATCCGATTTGCACCAGTGGAGATCATGAAATCAGTGGAGCTGAACTCAGATGATCAGAATGGGGCTCATTATCTCTGCAAATTCATGCACAGGGAGTTGCATGCTGCACAGCCTTTCCTGCTCTGAGTCACTCCAACTCCTGCTCTAGGCTGTTCAGTAGCAAACTGTCAATAAAACTCATTAATGATGTGCTTTATAAAGAAATAGTGCGTTTAACTGAGGAGCTACAACAAATGAAGAGTGCATCAAGGGGTGAATTGCGTGGTTCATAGAATCACAGAATGGCCTGGGCTGGAAGTGACTTTAAAGTTCATCTACATCTCATTCCAATCCCCCTGCCATGGACAGGGGTACCTTTCACTAGACCAGGTTGCTGAAAGCCCCATCCAGCCTGGCCTTGAACACTGCCAGGGATGAGGCAGCCACAGCTTCCCAGGGCAACCTGTTCCAGCGCCTCACCATCCTCACACTAAAGATTTTTTTGATAGTATCTACTCTAACCCTACTTTCCTTCAGTTTGGATCCATTCCTCCCTGTCCTGTCACTAAATGCTCTCGTAAAAAGTCCCTTTCCATTTTTCTTGTAGCCTCCATTCAGGTACTGCAAGGCCACAATAAAGTCATCCTTAAGCCATCCCTTTTTCAGGCTGAACAAACCCAATTCTCTCAGCCTTTCCCCACAGGAGAGGTGCTCCCTCCCTCTAATCATCCTGGTGGCCCTCCTTTGGACTTGCTCCAACAGTTAATGGAATACAGGATGCGTGTCAGTAAAGAACTGGTAAAGGTGGGTGGGAGTCTTAATGTTACATAGACCTGCTTGATGTTCAGTGCATATACGAAGCCAATTCCCCTTCTGATTTCAGTACAGTTATATCTAGCACTCCCCTGTGTTTCTACTGATATATAAAATTCTCTGATGAATAATTGATAACCAACTTATCTTTTACGTAAGCCATTACTGGAGAGCCAGCAAATAGTACAGACATGTTGTTTGTCTTCTCTGGTTTTAGTCCTGTTCTCATCTGAGTCACGTTTGGCTAGCGTTCATATCCAGCTCCTTGATTGGTGGTAGCTATAAAAAAATTAAAATATACACCCTTGCAGAGCCAGCGGCAGGAACAGCGCAAAAAAGGATGATCTTTGACAAAGATTCTTGGGTTTCGTCCTATGTAAACACACATCTGCAGCTGTTGGCAACATTATAACGGAGGATGGTTTCTGTACTGCCTGTCCAAGCCCTACACCTTGTAAAATATTCTGGCATTGTGACACAAGGTTTAACAGCAGCCAACAACAACCACCCCAGTGGCTGTCGTTTCTGTCCACTACACACGGTTGTTTTATCTGATGGTTATATGGAATTCTAATATCTCAAAACCAAATAAGAGGATATGAGAAGCAGCCCCTAGAAGAGAGCGAAAAGGAGCAAGGGATATTTCACAAACCTGGGGGGAGATGTAATAATACATAACAGCAATAAAGAAGCAAGAAGCCGTCCACAGTAGAAAGGGGAGGAGGATGGAAATAGCGGGGTTGGGCAGGAGAAAATAGCTGTGGCACCTCTCACCACGTCCTCTTTCCGTGTCTGGGGAAAAAAAACCAAACACAGCAGGAGACCAAAACCGTAACCTGAACCTGACCTCCCTCTCACTGGTTGTATCACAAAACCTCTGGGCTGAACTTTGGTCATTGCGTCATCAACACAACGCAGCCTCAAAGACCAGCCAACTACACTGTGATTTTTTTTTTTTTTCACGTGTGCTCAAGATGGTAGAGGCCACCTAAGAATACGGCCTTTCAGAATAAAAAAACATGTCAATTTAATTGTCAGTTGGCTGGACAGCTTGCTTTTCTGCTGAGGTTGGTCTGTGGGTTTATTTGAATATTACTGCACTGAAAAGATGTGGGTGTGATATAGCATTCAACTGGAACGTTAAGTGCCAAGGACTTATTTTTGTCTGTATCTGTTAGAAATGGCAATCAATAGAGTAGTTAAAAACACTGAGGATCATAAGGTGGTCAATTATGAAAAACATAAACTTCATCACCAGTTTAACGTGGCACCAGGATCGTCCATATAAAGATGTTCTTAAAATCTTAATAAATGTCCTTGTACACAAGACGTGTGATTCATGGTTTGCAGAGTGATAAGCACTAAAAGGGTCAAGTAACTCACCTAATACCACTCAGCAAGTCAAGATCAGGTTGAGCTCAGACTCAGGATTCTGCTTTTCCGTGCTAATCTTTTCCTACAATCACATGTTACTCCAAGCGCACAACGTCCTACAAATACGAAACATTTGTTTCCACGAAATGGCTTATTTTTGTGCTGCACAGAAAAAGAACCAGTGTATTCAAAAGCGAGCATTCTAGCACTCACTCCCAAGCAAAGTGCAATTGCTGAGGCAGGACACAAATGGACAGCCAATAGAGAATTTATCATTATCACTGCTAGCAGTAACTGCCAAAAATTCCAGTCCACACCTCCACAGCTAAATTGACTGTCCCTGTGGAAGGGGACTGAATGGAAGAGCTCACATGGACCCTTCCGTATCTGCCAGTTGCCACCTCGTGCAGCAGCAACAGAGACGGTCAGTTCATCCAATACAGAAAGGCTCACAGGCCACTAAAGACCCTACCTCTCCACTCAGGATGATGCTCCCTCATCCTAAGCATCTTCACCTCTGCTCCCAACACTGGCACAGGACAGACTTATCAGGGTGTGAACATGAAACAGCTGAAGACCGCAATGATTTGTAGCTTCAGCTGGAACTTGAAATCAGCAAGTCAAATGAACATCCTTCTCTATGGAGGGGAAGCAATGATGCCATGACCCGAATTTGCATCCCGAGCACCGAAGTTATTTATGGAGGGCGGGAAATAGGATTGGGAAAATAAATCCAAGACACCAATCTTTGCTTACAGTATCAGTATTTCACCTCTGCAGGGCCATCCCATGCCCACAACACCTGTATGTCTGATTCATGTACAGTATTTATGATTCATATGAGGGTAGTGAGACACTGGAACAGCTTGCCCAGAGTTGTGGATGCCCCATCCCTGACAGTGTTCAAGGCCAGGTTAGATGGGGTCCTGAGCAACCTGATCTAGCAAGTGGCATCCCTGCCCATGGGGGTATTCCAAGACTTAGATGATCTTTAAGGTCCTTTCCAACGCAAATCATTCTATGATAATGTGTAAGAACACTGTAAGGCCACGTATCTGTTACTAAAGTTTAATGCACATCTTAAGACTTGATCTTAATCTTATCACAATGGTTTTACCTTGTTTTAAAATGAAATCTTATAACTTGGCAGGCTGCAGCCCCTGCCAAGTATCTGATTAAGTATTATCATTCAGCTGTTTTTCAGAATCCTGACTAGCTGGGCCTAGACCTACCATGGCACTTACATGCTGCAGACCCACTCAAGTAATTGAACTCAAGGTGGTATGAGCCTGCATATTTCCGCGACCAGAGCCTAACTTTGTTTACCAAATCTCAGCACTAAGAGGTCAATTTCTGACTTTGAAAACAAGGATTTTCTTGGCATGATCTGCTATGCACAGTCACGCCAATTAGAAAGAAGGTAATAGGATCGTTAGCACAGATACATGAATTAAATAAAATGTTGCAAGTAATGCCTTGGCAGAATAAATGGTGTACCCTCTGTGTACATTAGCCTGAAACAACCATATGCAGGCTCCACCAGGCTGGAACCAAGCCAGAAGATTATCCATCCTTTCTGCCACACGTGGATTCTCTGAGGACCAGCATCTGGAACTCCATGTGCTCGTCGGTTCATCTGTGGTTAAAGACAACGAATTCAGACACAATCACACCCACAGGTGACCACGAGGAGATAGATAGATGGGTGCGGGACAGCGCATGCCGCCCAGCCCGACCTCGACCCAGCACTGCAACGGGAGAGACCGTGCCCGAGATCCGGCATCTGGTAAGTCCGCCCAAATGGCTTGGCTGTACCAAACAGTCAGCGGTAAAAAAAAAAAAAAAAATAAGTTGTTCCTGCAGTCGCCGCCCATCCTTGACACCGCACTCGCGCTACCCTGCTCAGTTTCACACGGCTTAACTACCAGCCAAGCAACAAGTTGCTCCGGCGCCTCCTCGCCCTTCCCACGGCGGTGCGGGAGGAAGCACTCCGCACCGAGGGGGAGCTTATCCCCGCGGCTTCCCCGGACCCAGCGCAGCCCCCGCGCCGCCAGCGAGACCCCTCGGCCCCGGGAGAGGGGGGCCCCTCGGCCCCTCGCTCCCGCCGCCTCCCCTCACCCCGCGGCGCTGAACAGCGGCCGCCTCACGCCCCTCACCTCCGCCGCCCTTCTCCTCCTCCTCCTCCTCCTCCTCCTCCTCCCATCCGCTCGTTCCTCCCTCCCGGGCCCGGACTACGCTGCCCGTGGTGCCCGGCGGC
>JAWMRA010000162.1:5137189-5206581 GCA_035584735.1 Pseudotriccus pelzelni | reverse complement strand
CCCGGCCCCGCGCGGCCCCCGCCGCCGCCCGCCGCGCCGCACAGGGGGGTATTCCGGTGGCGGGGCCCTTGTCCTAAAAAGGCAAGGATCCGGCCCCGCCCCGCTGCCCTTTTTAGGGAACCCGTTCCGGAAAATTTTAAAAACGCTCGGAAAAGCAGAGGAGGTCCCGGGGCCGCCCCGCCGGACCTCGCTCACTTTCTCAGCAGCCCGTAACCGCAAGCCGGCGGCGGGTCAGAAAACAGCCGCATGCACGGAATACAGCTTCTCCTTTCTTAAAGAAAAAAATAATATAAAAAAATATTTATTTTTTTTTTCTGAATTACGGGTGGAAAGAGCCGCCGAGCAGAGCGACTTGGCGGCGCTGCTTTTTTTGGAAAGTGTCTGATCTATATATACCGTCGCGAAAACGGAACCGCCCGCTCCGCCGTCGGTGGGTTGTTATTGTACCGACGGGCACAACCGGGGACGGGACGGAGGGGGCTGCACTGCTCCCCCGCCGCCCCCACCCCGCCTCCCATTCTGCCCCCGCCGCTCCCACCCTGCTCAGATCAACCTTTTGCTTCCACAGCTTCCATCCTCAGTAACATTTCCACTCCCACTTCTGCTTTCTTTCTCCATGATCTCCTCCATAACCAGGGTATCAAACCAAAGAGTGCTTAAATTCTGTCTTTTTTTTTTTTTTTTCCTCCAAAGTACTAAAAATAACCTCCCTTGTGCCTCCCTTCCCAGGAGAAGCCAATCTTTCATATTCTGTTCCCAAGCTTAGAGCTTGCAGCCCCTACATCTTCTTGCTGATGAGGGTGTCAGATGTAATTATTTTTGAAAGCTGTATCCCATGTCACTAATCTCATTTACTTGGGGATATTTCATCTCGTGGCTGTTTAGTCCCGCATTTAGGAAAGCAACTCTCACATATGGTCTGTAGCGTGCGAGGCCCCTTTTCAATGCTCTGCAGTAAAAACCCAACCCATTAACAACCCAAACAGCAGCAAGATGCGGCAACATATGAAAGATGCTATGAGAGTGTGCACTCCTGTTCCAAAGCAACGAGCAGAAAATACATGGGAAGGATAAAACCTCTTTGCTTTCATTTTTAACTGCAGATACCAATATTTACAGGTCTAGTACATTCCAGGGCTCGGGCATCCCGAAGGAACATGCACTTACCTCTGCCTTCAATGCCCAGCGCTGTCACAGTGTCTCTCAGGCCCCGTTTTATTCATGCCACACCTCACACCCCAGCTGAGAAAGGCTCTTTCAGTTCCTCCAGTTCTCTTTCACTGCGCCTTTGGTGATGCTCCAGGTTCACTACTTGTCCAGGCACTGCAGAGCCCAGGCTAGACAGGAGCATCTCTGGAAAAGTAAAAGTTTTAGGGACATTAGTCGTGCTTTCTAAGGAGTAGTAGGCATAAAGATAGATATTTGCCTTCATGGGTGATCAAAGAAGTGTGCACAGTAATTAGTGAATATATAACAGTGTTTTTTAATATAGATTTTTATTATCAGTCCTTTCTAGCACTTAATATATGGCCAATACAGTTTGACATATAAGATTTAGTTGAAAGAAAGCTTTCAGTGGGATTCTAGATATTTTCATTTTAAAGACCCATCTCAATTTAAAAGTTAAATTGTGACAGAGAGACAGGTTCTGGGAAATTTGACTGAGAAGCAAGAGCAACTGTATTGTACCTTTCCATTACAGCTGAGCTATAACTGGTCTAATCGCTACTATGAAAGAACAAAATATTGGAATCTGTTGTGCAGTGGGGCGAATTACTTCACATGAATTTGAGAAACAGTGCAGCATCCTCCTTACTGCAAAATGTTGCAGATGTATCAGATTCAAGTTTTATGAATATTCTACATAATTTTCCTGTATTGTTTCAAAATACCACATGCCCACTGATGGTACTAACTCATAATGCTCACAGGAGAAAGAAGAACCAAGGTTTCACAGCACACCTCAGCCTCTCCGCAAATCAATTCCACCTTTGAACTAACTTGGCTCATTTAATGGAGAAGGATTTAATGAAAGACCAACACGAATAAATCCACTGTACCTCCTCTCTAACTTCACCTGAGGAATATATAGTTGGGTTGGTTGGTTAATTTTAAAAGCCTTCTTAAGCACGGAGTAAATTGTGTCCGATTTCCAGCCTTTCCAGGGACAATCAAATCACTCAGCATCTCTCAATGGGAGCTTTGTCTGAGTGGCAGCAGGATCTGGTGCGGGGCAATATGGAGGCGCAGTTAATGCTCAGCTTCAGGAAGATGTTGACAGATGAGACTCAAATGTTTCTGGGCCCCTTTCAGATACTCCTGCTGTATTGCTTTGCATGTGCTTTGTGCCTTTGATCCCTGTTTGGCTGATTACAGCGGACTCCGAGTATTGGACTGTCCACCTCGCGCTGACGTCAGTGAGCCTTATACGCAAAAATACCCTCCTGGTTTCTGTGGTTCCTATAAACCACGTGGCTTCATATGACAGATATTGCTGCTGCAAATTGCCAAATCCCCACTCTCACCAAGAGCCTCGAATGTGCCTCACACATCTGACTGGGTACAGCACTGACTGAGGAGGATTCAGAGCTGAAGGGCAGAACTTCTATTTCCCATTTCTTTGAAACCAGACTCCTTTGGGTTTACTACTTTTGCTCTTTTAACAAGTTGCCAGCTGACATTGCACTGGGGGTTCTATTTTCCTGCAGTCATTCTCTACCACAAGTACCTGAGACAGGAGCTGTAGAAATAAAATTGTCCTTGCTTCCATGAGTTGAGAGTGGCTGAGGAAGAAAAGGCAGCTTATCATCTGTGGAGCTAGCAACACATTTCACCAGTGTAACATCACACATTTGAGTCATCTCTCCGGGGGGTTACTATGCTTTTGCAGCAAAACTCGACCGACCTCATGTGCTAACAGCAGCGATGCTGGTAGGTCTGCTTGGAAATGCACCCTGCCACTTCCACTGCGCATCCTGCTGTTTTGGGGAATGTTAAAGTGGTCCCAGCTCAGCAGGTGTCCTCAGGAGTGGGAACTCAGGTGCGATCAGAGAGTTGTTTTCAGATAGGAGATGAGTGACCCTGTCTTCTGACAACAGCGAAGGACAACTGCCTGGACTAGATTCATGTTGGGGTTGGTGGTTCCTTAACATTTCATATAAAAGAGAAGGTCTTCTCTCCAAAGCTGGATCTCAGAGTTTTCTAAATTTGCCCCTTTTCATTGGGGTAGAAAGATTTGTCATATCTTCACAGGAAGAAATGCTTGTTTACTAATACCTCCTGTTTTTCCAGGGTGTCCCCTGGATTCCCAAGTTGCAGGCAAAGGCCATTTCCCATCAGTCTACCCTGCTGGCCCCTCACAGGCCTGATCCAGGCTCACAGCCTGAACTGGCCAGTCACCAAAACCTGGAATTCAGCCAGGGAAACCTGCTGTAAACATGAACGTACAGAAAACAGCTGCCTGACTGCTGGCATGCCGGGGGAAGGGGATGGTTAAGGAGCAGAGGAGAAGGCATCTCAGTCTGCCCTTAATTACAGTACCTTGAAACCACTCTGTGGTTTCCAGCCGAGCATGCTTGTTGTCTTAGGATGAATGCCTGTAAATTCGAAATAAGTAAATGACTTTGTTGTGAGTATTTGGCTCAGGAGAGCCATAGCAGCATCCTGAAGGGCTATTTAAATGTCAATAACATTCTCTAATTCGGGCTACAGGAATTAAACAAACCCGTGTGGAATCAGCAAGTTGCTAGTTTGTGTGGCTATGGACAAGTACGTGTGGCAGAGCAAACTTCCAGTTAAATAAAAGCAACAAGAAACTCGTTTGTTTAAAACTTATTCTCGTTATTAAACACGCAGAACATTTCCTGGATGCTTCCGTACACGGTTTCTAGCACACGTATTAAATGCGTAGTCCTGCTTCCACTCACCCCGTCCGTTCCTCAGGAACACCCGAGGGAGCGGGTGCTCCCAGCCGGCGGCGGGAGGGGAGCGGGGAGCGTGTGCGGGCTCCACTGCCCTCTCCTGGGGGAAGGCGCTCCCGGGAGCCAGCGAGGACACGGCAGCTGAGCAAAAAGCCATGGGTTGGGCTGAGCGCTGCTGGTGCTTCACAGCATCACACAAAATGCTGCGTCGGAAGGGACTCACAAGGGTCATCGAGTTCAACCCTTAGCCCTGCACAGGACCAGCACCAAGACTCACACTGTGTGTCCCAGAGTGTCATCCAAACGCTTCCTGAACTCTGTCAGGCTTGGTGCTGTGACCACTGTGCTGGGGAGCCTGTTCCAGTGCACAAAACAGCCTCTAGGGGATGAACCTTTTTCTAATGTCCAGCCTAAACCTCCTCTGACACAACTTCAGGCCATTCCCTCGGGTCCTGTCACTGGTCACCACAGAGATCACCTCCTCCTCTTCCCCTCATGAGGAAGTTGTAGACTGCAATGAGGTCTCCCCTTAGTCTCCTCCAGCTGAACAGACCAAGTGACACATTTTCTGCTCTAGATTATACTTTGAAACATGGCATCAGGGGAAAAAAAAAAAGGTGGTAGGGCTTTAAACTGAAAGAGAACAAGTTTAGGTTAGATTTTAAGATTAAATTCTTTCTTGTGAGGGGGGTGAGGCTTTTCTGGGCACAGGTTGCCCAGAAAAGCTGCAGCTGGCCGATCCCTGGAAGTGTTTCACTGTGTAACAGCACCTCTAAAGGTTTCCATCACAGTTGTGCTACCTATAGAGAGAATATAGCCCTGTGGAGTCAGAGATCCTGGCCACAGGCTGTGACCCTGCAGCTCCAAAGGTGTCAGGATGGGGATCACATACCGCAGAGAGGTGCTGGGAGCAACCCACAGAGAGGCATCCCTGCTGGAAGGCTAAAATATCAGCTCTGCATGCTGCTTGCCAGGGGAGCAAAGGAAAACAAAAAGAAAAGGAAAAAAATTTGCTTCTCATAACTGTGAAAATAACTGGGATACACATATCATTCATGAGACAAGACTCTCAAAATAACAACTTTGTTTCTGAAGAGTGATAGTCTGCCTACTAAGCTATAGTTTCCAGTCCTTTCTTCCAAAACTAGTTTGACTTACCCTTGTATTTCCTGCTCCAATTTGTCTCCTGTCCTCTAATGTGCTTTGTGTAAATACTGCCTTGTCCCACGGCTGGGCCTTTAGTCCAGAAAGAGATTCATTGAGCACATCCCTTAATGACGAGAGTGGCCTTCTTCCCTGAAGGGCTGAAATACAAGAAGTATAGCAAGAGTCACTTTTTCAGTTCTCCTGTTGGTCCCATTACCTAGTGTTTGAGTGCAGAGGAAGCTTGTCAGAAGGCTTTCTGGGCATACTCAGTTTATAGGAAACGGTGCCTTCAGAACTGAGCACAGCTTTTAATCCTCAGCTGAGGAATAAGGTCAGGTGTGGCACCTCTTTCCAGCAGACCGGCAGGGAAAGCAAAACTCTCACACCATTTTCCAAGCAGTCTTCTGAGCAGAGATACAGAAGAGCTCTGTGGGGTGTTTTCTGAGAAACTTCCCACCCCTCCAGGGAAGCTGGAGCCACTCACAGGATTCCAAGATTGCCAGGCACTCGTTTGTGTTTGCCCTGTCTATGTGCCACTTCTCAGAACCTGTTTCCATTTATGTCTCATTTCTCTGTGCTTTGGTCTTAACCCAGTCTGCCTTGAGCCTTGGAACCCCTCAGCTCTTTGCTCTGGGTAAGTCAGTCTGCGTTTGGTTCTGGCTTTTCCTTAGTTTTTTATCAGCATTTATTTTCTGCTCCTGAGGGCATGTCTACATGCTCCAGTCTCACCATCCTGACTGTAAATTCCTGAGGACAAGGGTGTTCAGGTTCATTTTCAGTAAAGTTAGCCAATAGATGGCTTTCTGTCAGGAGCTGACAGAAAATATTATTGGAGCAGAGAATTTAAAAAAAAACACCAAAAAAACACCAAACAAAAAAACCCTACAAAACCACCAAAAAACCCACAAGAGATTAAAATAAGCAACATGTTTTGCTTTAAAATTTTCAGGGCCAGATCTTCAAGTGGTGTAAGTTAGCATAAGTTTTCTGATGCTATAACCCCTACAATCTGAGTGAAAGTCAAAATTGGATGTGATTTTATTTACAGTTTGGTTATTTTCAAGGCTAAAAATCCAGCTTCTCCTGGGGGTGGGCATGGTCCTTTTCATCCTGTATTTGGGCTGCTGCCACCTATTTTGCAGGAGTTTATTTCTATCTTTGATTTATTTTTCTCTGCTGCACTGCATTGGCCTTGTTCTTTCACCTCCCCTCTCATTCATGTCTCTCTCTCTCTACTCTCTATTGTCCAACCTTTTCAGCTCTCTTTTCCCTCTTCCCCCTCCTATCTTTCCTCTTCCTTGGTAGTTCCCTTTCCTTCCCCCTTATCTCAGCAATTGCTGCCAACAGCTATATTTGGAACAGAGTGGGAACAAGCTATTCTTGTGACTTTACTTCGAAATAACTGGGAAGAGCAGATGATTTTCTTTGAGCAAATAGAAGATACATCGAGGAGAAGGCAGGCTAGTAAAGTCAAAACAACATCATTAGGGAATACCTGCCCAGCAGGTTCATCTTTCCCAACTCTCAGGATAACTTAACCAGCTATCAGTTCTTGTTTGCTCTGTTTTCACTTTAAATCCTCCTTTTGTGCCAAGTTCCTCTCTCCAGGTTAGTAACCCGAGGTGCTAACAATGTCTGGGCACTCATACATCAAGGGGAATGACTGCAACCTAAAATCTCATGCCAAAATTAGATGAACCAGGATATATATTTGTTTAACATCTGAGCTCAATGCTGTTGCATCTTCTGGTGTAGTCCCAGGATACTGTTACAGAGTTCCGCTTATATGGGCTAGCACAGAAATATGCTGGGAGGAGCAACTTCCAATGGAGCAATATGATTTCTCCCTGTCCTCTCACATTAACTCCTTCTCATCACCACCTGTTCCTCACCCCTCTGCCATTTAAACTACTCTAAGCAACATATTATCAAAGCCAGCAAGAAACAGAGCTACCTGAACAGGGCAGCACAGAAGGTATTTCTCCCTATCCCCCATATTTCTGTGTTTATACCATTAACTCCCACACTGGCGAATCAAACAAGAAATGAGGCCAAATGAGAAACTCAGCATCACAGCTTGGTGCTTTGTGCCTGTGCCAGAAGAAGACCCAAGTCTATTTGTCTGCTCTCAAGTAAAGCTGGTTCTATTAAAACTGTATGGCTGTAACGTGTTTGTGTGTGAAACTGCTTCATACATTGAAAATGTATGCATACATGAAAATACATGCAGAAAGCTACAGGGACAAGAGTCTTCCTTACAAGGGGCTACTAAATGTTTGACAAGAAACTAGAAGGAAGTGATTCTTCCATCCATCAGTAGCTTCCTGGCGTTTTGTAAACCAGCTAACAGAAATGGTTGTGCTGACATGGTGCCTCCACAGTTGCATCTGCAACAATTGTGAATAAGCTCAGTTTGCCAACAGAATAAAAGTCAATACCAAGATCTTAGGAGGGCAAGGCAGACAGAGCTGTAATGCTTTTCTGTGTAAGGGAAAAACAGATCAGTCTTCAAGCAAACAGATTCTTTTCCAGGTTCACACTGCTACTACTGCCACCACAATGCAGATCTTGAACATGCAGTGTATATCAATAACAAACTGAGCCTAAGCAAAGGGAAAAATGAATTACCCAGGCTAAGAAGTGACATTTCAGTACTACCAGTAATAATTCCCAACAGGGAAGTTTGTCTCTGGGCTTCTGTCCCTTAAAACTGACAATATAACAACAACAGTATAATAATACAATAACATTTCATACTGAATTAAGTACATGTGCAATGGCTAAGCACATTTCATCAGTATCAGACAAGTTTTGTGCTGCCATAGACAGCACATAGATTTTATTTACGTGTTCCCAACCTCAGGACAGCAGATAAATGAACTTCGACACATTTAGCACTGCTAAATCTATGGTGAACTCAGAGTGCCCTCCCCTATTACCTCTCATTCCCTGTCCCATCCTCATCGTGCTGGCAACTTGCAGCTTGCCTCTCAGTCCCCTCGACTCCACATGCTCAGTACAGCTGAATAACAACCACGAAGAGCCTCTGAACAAAATCTTTAGGCACTAAGGACACAGGCCTGGGCCAGTTTGCTGAAGAGGTAACTAGCCCACAGCTGTATGGCCACAAACAAGTCTGTGCTTACTGGCCCAGGGACCAGAAAGTGCTTCCCGGGTTCAGGAATGCCAGTGTGCCTTTGCTTTTTATTAGTGAGCAGAAACAGGTGTGAGTAAGGCTTGGCTGCACCAAAGCTGTAACTAAACCCTGCTAAGAAAGCCACAAAGTCGGCTTTCCTCAACCACCCTGGCCTGGACCAGCTGAGAAGATGAGCATTTTCTGGGCCCTTCTGCCACCACCCAGAATGGAGGGAATTTTCATACCCACAGTTAAAAGCCCTTGCCCATGGTGTGTGATGTGCTGGATTCATCCCTCTTTTCTACCTAAAAGAAGTTCAGCCCGTTTCTTTCACCTTGTAGGATGGCACCCAGAACCACGTTTCAGAGTTACTCTGGGGCTGCCTGTGTCTTTCTCATTGGCCTTACGAGCAGTGAGCCAGCTGGACTGTCTCCACATTGGAGGGCAGGGTACTTGCCTGGAGAAGGCAAAGATCCAGCAGGAAGACGTAACTTGTGTCCCCGTTTCCTCACTGCGGTGTCAAGCAGGCCACGATGAGCTGACAGGCTGGGCATCTGGAGAAGGGTAAATGAGAAAATCCTAAGTGCTACACTACAAGTATTGACCAGCAGTTACAACCTCAACCTGAAAATACTTTCCAGGCCCCAATGATGGACAATCACTGTTGCCATATCCCACAAACGGGAAGAGAAGGTGTGAAGAAAGAGCTGTGCCACACAGATGATGTTTTTCACTTCAATCCATAAGAGATATCAAAGAACAGGGATTAGTGACCCTGTGATATACAGCGGACCCTCTTTAAAACTAGGCTAAATAATCACAACCATATCAAAAACCCTGTCCTGTGATTCAGGACAGCCCTTGTGCTGGAACACACTAAAAACACCATCTCTGCCACATGCCTGGCCAGGCTGACCAGGGCTGCCATGGACTTTGCAGGCTTTCTGATAAGCACACTTACTAAAACACAATTTAAAGTCAACAACGTGTCTAAAAACACACATAATGTCAGAGGAGGAATGAAATGTTGCTTCCCCCTCTCTCCCCCAAACTCATTACAGACTAAGGAAAAATAATGTATGAAGAATAATACTTCACCATCTAAAGAGTTTTTCTGGTTTCTAAATCTAGTGAAGAGTCATTGTATATTTTGACAGAAAAATGGATCAAAATAATAAAGTGAATACAAAATTATATTGCTGTCAATAATTTAATTTACACAAAATAGCACTGTGACATGGTAATTGTTATATATGATGCAGCATTCAGTATAATATTTGGAGAATGCATTATAGAAAGTCAACATTTAACTACTAAAATCAACTTACATAATCAAAGCTGTCAGGGAATCTTTACAGTTTTATATTAATTTGAATGTAATTTACTATAGAGGTGTCATTCTTAGAGGTGCTTACAATAGTTAATGATCTCTGCATTTCCATTATAAAATCCTATTTTCAAAGGTTTATAACTTGGTCTTAAGAACTCTCAGCCCTCCGGCACATTTTCCCTTTCCTTAAAAAAACTACGTTTTAAACTTTTCTCTCAGAGCAGATAGTGTGGTTATTTTCCAAATCCATTGTGAGGGTTTGCTAATTTGCAGCTTACTACCCAGGGATCTCAGAAAAAGAAAGGTCCTTCACAGTAGAAGACATTACAGTTACATTCTCTTCTTCCAATTTCCTGAGTATATTACCCCTCAGACCATTTTTCTTGCTGAAGTGTCTAAGTATCTCCCAATATTGCATCCAAACCTCCATCACTTCATCTCTCTTTCCTGTGTTGCTGCCACTGAGCTTTTCTTCCAGGTCCTTCTCCTCATCTCAGACTTGGACTCCTGGCTCTGTTCTGTTTCTTCTCACACATGCCCACGTTGATGCTGGCAGTTGGAACTTCTATCAGGTCCATCAGTCAAAGGCCTCTCCTGGCTGCACAGTCCCTCAGCCTCACACCTTTTTTCAAGCTGCAGTTCACTTTCAAGCCCTAGTTCACTTTTCCAACTCACTAGAAGACCTACAATTAGTTTCGCTCTAGCAAGTACATTTCTCCCCCTGGTCTTTCATGCTTGATTCATATCAGACATTACCTACCAACCTACCCAGACCTGCTCTGTCAGCCAGTTGGTGATTTTCGGTTTCCCAGCCGCAGGAACCACGCAGCCCCGAGGCACTAAAGCCGTTTCCCCCTGCCCAGGGGGTAGGACACTGCAAACCAATTGTCCACGAACACATTGTTACAGGTCATTCCCAAAAACAGAATTCGGAAGGCAAAACATCAACACAAAGCTGTTATCCATTATAAAACCAAAGGAAATAATTACCCTGCTTTGGTAGACCTGCTCCAGTTCATGGGTCTAGTTTTCTCAAATTCACTTTTTTTTTTTCCGTTCCACACTAGCCAGCTGTCATTTTGGATCCCCCAGCTTTCTGTAACCTCTGGTCTGTTGTTAGACCAGACATGTTTAAACCAGCATGCACAACTACCCATAATCTAAATCATCACTACCATGTAAATATTTTGACTTACACTGAAGTAGTTTTGTCACTTGTCCAGGATCTCTTTATTTTCCCTGCACGGAGAAGAGCATTTTAAAGTATTTGCGATGCGCTATTCTAGCCATTCTGCCTTGATATGGCCTCTTTTGTCCAGTGCCAACACTTGGCCAAAACATTTCCTTTCCCTTTTTCCATCATTGCCATTTTCCCTGTTTAAAAAAAAAAAAAGAATTTACTAGTTTCTAATAATTCAGTGATGTCACAGATAAGATGGGATGATAAACTTGATTCAAGAAAAATGTGCTCATATTTAGACTGGATAGAACTGGTGACTAACTCAGTGAAAGGGCAGATAACAGTGAGAAAGACAACACTGGGAACATTCTGTTTGATCTTTCATATTCGTAATTTAGTGGTACAAAGAAACTCTAGAAATCACTTTTATTTTTCCCAGGGGATATGCAGCTGGACATAAGCAGGATGAGTGTCTGGCTAAATTACATTTTAAAGAAGCATTTGACACACTTCAGATCTTTATTCTGGTTTTGGAAAAAAAACCCACTGTACATGACTGACTGTAGCATGGACTATTTCCTGAAAGCTCCGGATGTTATTCCATCATTCTCTGCGTTGAGAAAACAGAATTGGAAGATGAAACTTTAAAACTGTCAGAAAAGCCAGGGACTGTATGGATCTCTTCTCCAGCAGAATGAATGGGACCTGACAGGCACAGGAGCTTAGAGGACGATCTTCCAGACTGGATGACGGTTCTTGAATTTTCAGTGTCCTCCACAGAAAAATCTACCAGACCGGTTTATCTCCATTCAATGTTTTTACTCGTTGAATCTCAATGAGGAGGTTTTCCTCTGATGTAGGTTGCACTGCCCGCTCTCCCGAGGTTGACGCCCACTTCATTCAAGTATTCCTAGTGCAGCAGGGATGTTAGTGGCTACTGGCTTGCAGCCAACATCCCACACATTTCCTCCGCAGCAAAAATGCCTTAATTCTGACCCACTGCCTTTCAAGTAGATAGTGAAAAAAAATCAGTCACAAAGAGCTTTGCTTTTATCTGTATTTCTCCTTCAGAAAGATCTGAAAAAAACGTCAGACATTGTTCTTTTCTTTTTCAAGGTCCACGGTCAGCGAGGGTGAGGATTGGTGCTGCTGTTAGAGCCTGAGCCCGAGAAGAAGCTAAAGGCATTCAGACACTGGTGCTTATGGGTTTGGGTAAAGGAGTTTTAGGCAGGGTAAGTGCCCAGAGGGTGGACCACAGTGCCTGCCCTGCTGGCAGCAGCTGCATCCAGTGCTTCTCCTGCTCAGCAGCTCTCCTGAACCACGTTCTTTCCGAATCACTTCAGCCATCGCCTACTATAGGAACTCGTGTTTCTCAGGCAGGGCACTGAAAAGAGATTGGAAGGGACAGTAGTTTTTGGCTCCTGGTGGAAGTTTTCCATACTCAACACAGAAAGGAGGAACACTGCTAATATCACCTGGAGCTGTGGGTAGTGTGTCCCGAGCCCAGCATCTGAATGGGCAAGAGGACAATGCACCACCACTGAATCTGAGATGGGACAAACTGGGCAACCCACGTGCGTTTTTAAAGCCAAGCACATACATGGGTTTAAGACCAGTGCCCAGAAAATGGCATATAGTGGAACAAAAGTGTCTACTCACAATTCCATTGCACATAACCCTAAGGGAAAGCAGCACGGACAAACAGGTCTCATATTGGATAATTCGGCTGAGCGGATGCGAGGGGAGGTGCAGTGATGTCCATAGGGGAACGTGGAGCCCAGAGTTACAGCACGAGGAGGGCTGGAAGCAAAAGCCAGGGAGAAAAGGGTTGGCAAACCACAGAGTTAACTTCCAATGGTGCTGTCAGTACGAAAGAAAGATAAACTATTCTCCAAGTTAGCAAGTTATGTAGTGAGAAATATTTGAGGGAAGATGTTAATAAATAAATATAAATCAAAAAGGTATCAGGAAAGAAAACCCCAAAGAGAAATACAGTCTAGGAAAAATCACCAACAAGTGGAAGGCAGATGGCCAAATCTTATGATACAGAGAGAAGGATACTCTCTGCTTCATTCAGTAGAACAAGAAAGTCTGGATGACTATAAATAAGAAAGATAATTAAATGGAATGGAAGGAATTAATTAAAGAAATCATTACGCTGACCTTGCATAAATAAAGTTTCAAAGGTTGCACACATGCTAATTTGAGGAGCAGGATGTCTGTAAGTATGGAGACAACTAAAAATATTCCTCCTTTATACTGGGATAAAGGTAGAACCTGAATGGAGGTATTTGGTACTGTTCCAGATAATTATGATCTTGGAAAAATTACATGGAAACTGCTGTGGCAATCTACCGAATTTAAGGAGAATTGCAAAATGTACAGATGAACTCAAGGAACACAACTGAAACTCTAAAATCAGCATAGGTTAAAATACAAGCTGCAGAAAGCTGACAGCAGGAATGATTTCAGAAAAAACAAGGATAGGTAAATTGGATAAAACAGAGGAAAAGGCTGGCACCCTATCATCGCCATGACACTTGCATTACATCTCACTTCCAAGTGCAGAGTCCAATTTGGGAGAAGGCGAGAAGCAGAATATGCTCTTTTATAGGGGAAAAAAGGCTTCTTTCTTTTGCAAGTTCCTGTGTCAGTAGCCATTTTATGGGGCTGCCAATCATGGCAAATCAACTGAAAAGCCAGATCGTTTTCTAAAGCATCTACCTTCCTAGAGAAAGATTTTCAAGTTGACTGTGTACAATCCAGCTGCTGCTTTTAATCTTTCCCTGACAACAGTAGTTGTTTTATTACTCTGACAGTCATTTTTAGCCCATGAATAGTACCACAGTCCTTGTAAGATAGGAAAATTCTTTTGATCTACAATTTCATAAGGTTTAGCAATGGACAAAGGATTTTTCCGGTATACTTGATCACACACTTGCCAAAGTTTAGGCTTAGAGGCAATAAAAAGGCACTGAGCCACCCATTTGGAGATACACAAAAATCCTTTTTGATTAGTAACGACTGCCAGAAAAAGAATTAATTTATAATAAAAATACTACCTATTATTAGAAAAATAAAACCCAGGTTACTCCTGAAATACCTTTGATTCATTACCATGATCACTTTTAACTTTCACACTGTTTTAATAAAGTATGATCTGGAGGACAGAAAATATGGGTGCAAGATAGGCATAAGTGTACAAAAGGAAGGTGTTTCAAGATGTCTGTAATAACTAGGAGAAACTGGGAGAAGACTCAGGCAGACACAGCAGTTTTCCAGCATAATGACTTGTTCTATTTGCTGTGCAAGTAAGAACTGTGTTTTGTGCGGTCTGAAACACTGTATAAACCCTAAACCAAAATATATTTCTAAATAAAAATAGAAAGCCATTCAATAAGTACTGTGAGTGGACAAGTAATTGAAAATTGTAATAAAAATCTGTAATTTTTATCAGTACAGGCTGCAGTACTTTGAGCACTTACACATATGTTAAACTTCTCACACATGTGCATCCCATTTTCTTGTCCTATTCACACCGGAACCCATTCTGGTTGGCCTTATGTATAAGGAATTAAAACAGAAGGCCTTTGTGACAGTAAAGTATAAGGACAATGTTTCCAGGAGGGCTATCGATTTACCAGCTAGTCAGCTGAGTACGTAGTTACCTGTAGGGAATATTTAGATAAGGTGCTGAATTGAAGTCTAACTTCTTTAAATTCTTTCCTTTGAAAACTCCAAGTCCATTGGCACAGCCAATTCCCATAAAGACATTCCTCTCCAAAAATCCACACCAAGCTTAAAATTTTGAGAGTAAAAAGAAACAATTATATTTTTGGCTGGGTGCAGTTAGAAATCAGTCATCTTAATACTAAGATTGGTCAGAAGGGAATTACAGAGGATTGAAGGATGAACAGGAGTTCCTCTTCCACTCCCTGCATTGTTTAATTGTTCCCAACTGTAGTATTTCTTAATGAAGTATGTTACAGTATACAGAAACATTGGATTTTAGACAGCTTCTATTTATAATCTCTTAAAATTTCCACAAAATTCCCAAAAAAAAATCACATTTCCTGGCAAAATGCCAGCCTGACTCCTACAGTCTAACATTCATGACACAAATACTTTGCCTCAGAATTTTCAAATAAACCCCCTAATTTTGGTTTCATTAAATTCTTTGGACAATATATTGAGATGTCTCTGTGCAATTACTAAAAAATTTTAAGTCCTCCACAATCAGCTAAAACTTCCAGTGTCACTGACCTTGAGGAATCAGCTCTCAGTACAAGCAGAGATCTTCACTTCTGTTTCTTCAGTTTGCCAAATCTCTAAATGAAAGACTTTTTTAAAGGGTTATCTTTGCTCTAAACACTTCAAGTTGTATTTTTAGCCCACTGTTTTGAAATAATGCACATCTCTGAGCTCTGCGTGTGCAAGATTTTTCTTCCCATTCTTTCCTCCAAATTAGGAAGACTCAGAGGAAAGAATTTGGCCACTGCCGTTTGCTAATTATGTTCAAAAGCTCCTACAGAACATCAACCTCTTGCATCAGACCATGCCTGGAATTGGAACTTTCTCAGCGTTTTCCTACTCAGTCCTGTTAACTGAGTTATTCCCCACCATTATTAACTCTTGGACTTTCCCTCTGAGACCTCAGTCCACTGCAGTGGGAAAGATGGACTTGCTGCAGGAAACACAGACACGTGTTTCTGCATCCTTCCTGCCACGTCTTGCGAAGTGCTTAAGGCACTTTGCGACAAAAATGAATGAAAATTGGAAAGCACAAGCAGAGCTGTGCTCTGATAACCCATGCAAACTGCAGCTCACGTAGGTGTCCTCTTCTCTGAGAACTGTAAATAACTAAAGAGAGGTCTGGCTCCAAGCCCTGCTGGAGCCAGGAGCAATTAACACCCCGAACTAAGGTGCAGGCATTGACTGCTCCCAGCACAGCAGTGCCTGGGGACTTTCTGCTACCCCAAACTGCCACGGTGCAGCTGACAGGCAGCTCGTTGCACATACAGGGCAGCAGAACCTCAGGGCCTGCAGGAACCTCCTGCAAGTGGGACTGGTAAAGGTTCAGGGAGCTCAGACTTCCCCACCAGGACCATTCTGTTGTTTAGAATGTTTATTTAACTGACCGATCTACGTCTGCAAAAGCATCAACTTCACAACAAATTATTCATCAAAAATCTAGGTCCATGCTTTCTGCTTTCCAACACCGACTTTAAGGCTATTTCATCTAATAAATCTGAAGTAGGGATGAATAAACAAATATGGCATTATACTAACCTCGTTAATTATGCGTCGACTACGTGGTGCTGGAAGTACACACAATACTGGGAGCTCATGGAAGATGAGTTTGCAAAAGGGAAAGATTATTATCTACATGATCAGAAACCTCGTTTTGCTTTAAGCTTCATCTGGTTTGGGTGGTTTGACTGAAAAATATATTAATAATTTCCAAGTTGGGCCAGACTGATTTAAAATATGATGTCTCCATATATTTCAACATTCTGCACAGTGTACCTAAAAACAAAGTCTTCCTAGCGCGGTGTTCTGTGTCTTCATTTGTAAAGTGCAGCTATTTCTTCGTCATTCTGTGTCGGACCAGAGAAACACACAGAGCTTTTCGCTTTGGAAAGGGAAGAAAGAAAGAAAAACGGAGAGTTCCCTTCTCAACAGCAAATAAAGGGCCCAGTCTCTTGGCATCCACTCACTGACTCAGATCATCTCTTGGAGAAGGAGACAAATGTTGTCTTCTGCATTACAGTCCCAGTAGAAGCTTTTCTGCATAGCAAAGCAAATCATAAGGCCCTCATTAGCAGAAAAAGCTTTTCCAGGAACAGAATAGTGACTGGGAAATCATCTGATTCCTAGGCATCCAGCATTTCAGCCATCAGCCCCAAGACAAAAGGAAAGGGGAGGTCACACTAAGCTGTGCTCATAAGGACCCTCCTGCAAAACCTCTTCCAGGCACCTGCAGGACCGTATCTGCTTTCACTCAGATCATTCAGGCTCAGCACCCCTACAATGCCTCACCTTCCTCCTTGAGGTACAGCAACTTCTGCAGCAGGCACACTCCCACACCTCTTTCTGGGGAGGAAGGATGCTTGTTTTCTCCTGGCTTCAGTGTATGAAGTATCTGCCAATATTCAGCACTGCTGTAACAAGGGGTCTGTTGCAAAACACAGGTCGGGGCTCTCTCAGTTTCCTGGTAATCCTTGAAAGAAATCGTACTGTGGTAAAAAAGAGTTTAAGCAACTAAATAAAGACTTGCTTAGCTAACAACACCCTTCCACCTCAATTCTCTGTCATTCTTCTAGCAATCAGGCCAGGCCAGGGTGTTGCAGCATCCTTCCAGCGCAGTCAATTGCCCTTCCTCCCAGATCCCATCTTCTGCCTCAAATCAGAAACTGCTTTGTAGTACTGCAGACAAGGAAGCATCCTCCTCTGGTTAGAGATGCTGCATATATATAAAGAAAAAAAAATCAAAAATATGTCTGTAGCATTTGTATAGGTTATACACATATATACATGTATATATAGATGTACCGCATTTGTATGGATCTAGCTTGTCATCCAGAATTTCTTACATGTAAATAAGAGAGCATTTGGCTTGTGTTTTGGGGCAGTTGGTTCCTCACACAAACATATGAGGCTGCATTACAACTACAAACGTTTCTTTTGAGCAGTTAACACTGCAACAGTTCGAAAATATCTGTGCAGACATTTTATAGGTGATGTTCTTAAGCCTTGCAGTAGTGTGTTAGTGTTGCCAGACCCGATGGACTGAAACAGTATCACCTGCGTTAAACCTCATCCATTTTCTATGAACAGTCCTATAAACAGAGGAAATTGGTGATAAACAGAGTATCATTATGAAACGAAACCAAGTGTTCAGAAAATTATCAGCAAATGAGGTTATATTGTGACACATATTAAGACCTCTCAGAAGGGAGAACATTTATTGCCAACAAGCTTCCAAAGCAAGCTGGATACGTAGGGCTGACGGATTTTTTTCTTTTTTCATCAATAGGTTTTGGAGGAAATTGCAGAATTGATATTAATCTTGCACCTTAACACTTCTTGCTGTGAGGTTTCATTTCATAAATATTCCCTTAAAGCAGAGGTTTTAAAAAACCAAAATGACCTGGGTCCCTGGCAGTGAGAGGTGAAGTGGGCTATGTTTAGAGTCACCTTTGCAGAAAGGGAACACCTCAATAAATGCTCTGTGTGACCAGTTGTGACAGAGGGTTATGTGTCTGCCAACACGACCTACATTTTTTACGCTAATAGCACAAGTCAGAATAAATATTATCTCCACTCATGTGACAGACCTTTGATAGAGCAGAATTGGCCTGGCTGATTGGGAGCACGTGTCAGACACAGATAATGGGGGAATCCCTTTCAGCAGCAGCACACCAGCTCAGCAACCATAATGAGGCCAATTTAACAAGCCTTCTGTTTTACAAGAGATATTAATTGCTGCCCTGTCACATAAGGTACAATTCAAGATAAAATACGTAAAAAGGGGGGATGGGGGGGAATTGGATTTCATTCCATTTTGGTCACCATTATAAATTTTCTTGCAGGACCATGAATCTCCCCACTGCTGATCTGAATGCCCTGGGTGGCTGATACGCTGCAGTAGAACAATGTGCATTGTTATGAGGCCTGTTGAACACCAAAAGAATGTCAGGATTTTTGTTGGATATTTCTACCCCTATGATTTTTATTCTACTTTACGCAGGTTTTGTTTGCATGTTTGTTTACTAAAAGTGCAAAAAACAGGCACCATTCCTGAACGAGCCTCAGCCACCAAGCTGCCCACCTTCTTGTGTTGAGGATTCACCAATAAAATTAGTTCTAATACATTGTTACTTCAGCGGACACAAAGTGCTTCTGAACCTGATCAAGGTTGTGTTCGAATGAGTACATCTGCAATGGAACATTGGCTGCAAAGCTCCAAATGCAATATATTCAGCCCTGAATATTGCCAAATTATAGGAAAATGGGAGAAAGTTAAGAGAATTTTAATCCTTACCTCTCATCCCAACATCGGGTTAGAATAGCTCAGTTTGTTTAAAGATACTGCAACAGCAGCTTTGCAGAGAAACTTGTTGCTCAGGAGCTGAGCCTTAAGGCTGTTCATAATCTGAAACCTCTTGTCCTTGGCAATGCCAAGAACTCCAAAACCATGACATGTACAACCCGTGAACATACTCAGTACCTTGGTCATTAAAAGGTTAATTTTTTTTTTCTCATGAGTGAGAAGGAAACAGGTGGAAAGAAAAGCAAAGATGGACTAATTTTTCTATTAAATATGTTAATGAGATTATTTTATTTTTCAGCAAAGAGGAAGGATGCCCACAAAGACAAATTTGTATAGGTCTTTACATGCTAGTCTGAGAGATTATCTCGGACAGTTTAGGACATGAGAAAAACAGAGAGTCTAAAGCTGCTTGCAAGCCCAGGCTCACCAGCAATCACCTTAAGGGACTTGGGGTGACACATCAGGCAGCTTCTAAGAAAACCTTCCGTTCTTACACTGGTGCCAGCAGTGAAGTCCACCACCTCCTGCACAAAGCCTGCACACTCAGGAAACACAGTGCTGAAATTCAGCCAGCCACACACATCCCGCAGAACTGAAAGCGTGGTCTGTCAGCCAAATGACACAAACACTGAAACACACGGTTTTAAAGTCTGGTCTTATTCAGCAAAATATTTGCATGCTTTCAGACACATCTCCAAATGACAGCATTTCCTAAATCCCACCCTCAAGAAGTGAGGCCACATTTGGCCTAAAGATGCAAATATGTACCAGCCTGGACTCTCAGAAGTATCTAGGAGTCCTAATTCATATTTTAAGAGTCCTAGCTAGAGATTATCTGCATTTTAGGAACCTCAATAACTCTTCAAAGCCTGTCCAAGGAGTTTAATTTGTTTCTGAAAAGAGGTGCTTTAAAGATTATAAATACACAATCCACAGGAGTAGAACCTCAGCACGTACTGCCATACCTGTTGGACCAGAAAGCAAGTCTGACGCTGGAAATAGCAGCTCCCTACTGCTTGTATGGAAATGCTGAGATCATTCCAGGTGACCCTGTGCAAAGACAAAAGGGCCAACAGAGTTTTTGTAGGCAGTATTTTCTGATTGTAAGAAGAAACACGAAATACCCAGATGTGAGAACAGTCACTGGTAAAATTATTGAATGATCATTTCATGATATCGGGGCTTTTCTGTTGCTTTTTAAGATTTTCATTAATGGAAAATACCAATACGGGAAGATGGTGCAATGTATCATTTCATACTATGCACCCTGACAATATCCTTTCTGAGATTAGTCATTTCATGTTTCTGAAAAGTACCGTGTACATGTAAGCCACTTAATTAAATACAGGAAGTTATCTTCAAGCAACCCTCTTCCACACTCTGAACATGAAAGAGCCCATTAGAATATTGATAGCCCGTGCAATATGTTAATGTTGGAAAACATGCTAGTTTTCAGTAATTACAATGACTCATCAAGAAAGAGGAAAAAATAAAAGAACGAATATATGAACTAATTTTGATTGTCTTTTGTGCTGTCACATCGTGAGCAGATAAGAGCCTGGTGTATGCAAAAGCAGCGGTTGCTCTCTCTTGCGGGGAGATCACTTCCCCCCGGAGCCGGGATGGACCCTGTTCTGTGACCTTTGGGAAAGCCGCCCCCGCCCCCCTGCAGTTAACACGTTCTGAAGACCCTCCTTTGTCTCTGTGCCCCTGGTCACTCACTAGCAACGGGCTCTGCTACTCTGGAATTAATCAAACAAACTGCTCCAAGCTTTAATCTTTTATATGGCAGCCACTGCAACTGAGAGTGTCATCTCGTGAGTCCCGTATTTGTACACATCCAGCAGAAGAAATACAAGTGTGACATATTGCCTTCACTGTCATCAACATGCCAGTTGGTATTTTCAGCTTGTTCCATGATAGCTGCTTCCTAAATCAAGCACCTAAACCAAGAGCAAGAACAGATCTGTTCTCGTATGTTGAATTTCAGTGACCGCGACAAAACCTGCAAGTACCCAGAAAACAGGTCTCGGTGCACAGAAAATCTAAATTTCCAAATCACCAGCACACACCTGCCAGACAAACATCTCGACTTCACCAGACCAGGGTTAAAATGCCACAAAGTGGTGTTCCCCTAGTCCACAGCCTGGGCAAGGAATATGAGACGGTGTCAGATGAATCCTAGCATTTTTGTATGGCTTCTCCAGGACAGCTGAAGCCCCTCAGGTGAGCACATACCTGACATCCTCTTGACCCTTCAGCTTGCTCTTCGTGCATGGCACCAGCTGTTTGGGACTCTATAAAACAGCAAAACCTCCCAGGAGCCTCTGATGCAAGGTGGCAGCTGTAACAAATGACATCTAGTTACTGCATTATACACTCCAGCCTTCCAGCAAACATCCCCAACTCTCAGTTCAGGCCAAACCTTCCCTTCCTTCCTAAAGTAAAAGGTGAGTGTCCAGGTCAGCAGTGAAGAGCAGGTCTGGTACCCTGGGGCATGAGATTCCACATGAGCTGGAGAGTGAGTGTGAGAAGTGTTGCTAGTGAGTCTCCTCTCGGCTACCGTTAGAGGAAGGTGCTTGTTATTACAGGGGAAATTAGAATACTTTAGGCTCACTAAGTGTTTAAAATGCAACTACTTCAAAAAGACAGGCTACAACTGAAGTTTTCAGCAGTGGCTTTCAGAACCCCACCCTCAGCAAAGCAGAAAGAAAAGAAATGGGAACTCAGCATTTCTCACAAAATAGGGCTGTGTAAAACCCCCAGGCCAAAAATACTCTTCAGAGATCCTCGGAGAGCATAAAAGATCAAAACTTCAACCTCAGCCCTGTGTATCTGAATTGCTAATAGATGCTCAGTACTGACTCCATCTGCAGCATCACACAACCAGGATTAGAGGTAATCATGTTTTTAAGGAAAGGGAGTGTTTCACACTGCCAGAAGCATCTTTGAAAGTCAGACTCAGAATTATGATATAGCATTTTCTTTCTTGCCCTGAACAAGGTTTTCCAACCACCACTTATGAACAGCTGCACCAGCACCGCGTTCTTCTTATGTGCTAAGCAACAATGGGACATTGCAAAACTACAAAGGCTTGTCCTGTCCATTTAACCAGCGTGTCACACGGAGACAAAGCATAATGCGGCCCTGTGAAAAGTCCACCCACAAACTTCATTTCACACTATAGAATGAGGCACTTGAGTCCTCGGTCATCCTTCTCTCACATGAATTCACACAACAGCAACTTAAACGTTTTGGAGACTGCAGAATATAATCTTCCAAAAAGTTGCCTGCTTAAAAAAAAAAATTAAAAATATTTCAGTCTACCTTGCTATTTCTTTCTTGTTCAAAACTCTTGCATTCAGTTTGTTTTAAAATGTAAATCAGTACTGAACAATAAAAGAGAGTAATTGCCATTGAAGAGAAAAGTCATGTCATCTTATTAAAACCTAACAGTACAGAACTGGAATTCACAGCACTTTGAAGTGAATTAAAATGCTATCACTAGAAATACAATTTTTTTTATTACTGAAACACAGTGCCTTAAGTTGCGAGATAAAGTTTAAAAACCACAGCAGTATTTGTTATCAAACAGGAGATATTTATTTTATCAATTTAACCCATAACAAAACACCCATTATACTGACACAGCGGTACCTAAAAGGGCAACCCCCCTCCCTGCATTCCCGCTCACGCTCACACACAAACACACACTGGTTTTACCCACAGCTGGCAGAACAGCCCCACAGCTCCAAAGGGAGGGGCCAAAGGAGCAACAAAACCAGATATTAACTGTCAGGAAAAGGCATTCCTCAGGAGAGCTGTATTTAGAAGACGGGGACATGTTGTCACCGCATTGTGTTCACGGGACTGCACAACAACATAGCAAAAAGAAATTAAAAGGAAGGGAGAGTGAAGAGGATTTAAAACTACCATTTTAGTAGTGTCTTTTCCCTAAGCAGAGTTGTAGGAATTAGAGAGGGCTGTAGTTAAGCAATCAAATATTCCTGGAAGAAGTCCTTTATACAAACAATTGAATCAGTCCTGTTTGGTTTTATTCAGATTTTATAAGCCACAAAATAACCGTTTTAAGTATTTAATTTTATAACTAATTAATTCTCTGCAGTGGGGAACTGAAACAATCTTGGAACAATTTTTCTTAAATGAGGAGACCGCTGATGGTTCATCCTCAGCCTTTCTGAGAACTCACTGACAAACTTGCCCACCGATGTCCCCAAGCAGCAGAGCCTCAGCGCTGTAAAACAACCAGCATTTCCTTTGGTTTTAATAGTCACAAAACAATGCAAAGGGAGCATGAAAAAAGCCAACGGGGGTCAACAGCTCTGTGTCAAAACAGCATGCGAACAGTTAGTCAGATCCTGCAACACGCTGAGGATTTTCACCTGCCAAAAACTCAAGGTGCTGGCAGGGTGGATCCAAGGACACAGACTAGGGACTTTTGCCTAAATACACTTCTTTTGGATGCTACTCCAAGAACAGTTATACCCCAGAATTTCTTCAGCTATGCACAGTCAGAACAAAAGGTGGTATTTCCAGTAGCAGAGTGAAGGTGACTAGCATCACTTAGCGGTGCTGCAAAGGCATGTGCACTGATTGTAGGGGCCCTGTTTTGCTCACTTAATTTAAGCACAGGCCCTGCCCCTCTGATTTAATAAGGGTATTTGCCAGAGGAACAACTGCAGGAGTCAACAGACATGCGAGTCCTCACAATCAGGAGAAAGAACCCATTAAAATGTCATGGTTAAACGAGGCCTTTAAGACCCAACTCTCTGACATGCAGGTGGAGCATGAACAATGAAATTACAGTAACAAGCCTTGCACAGACACAACTGGAGCAGGATGTGGCCCTCAGAGCCAACTGAAAGCTGCAGAGAGATAGATGGGAGATCCTCCAGAAAGTGTAATCACACTCCCAAGAAAAGCAAAAGAAAACTTTGAAGTTGCCAGGTGCAGCTTTAGGCAGGTGCCAGTCTTTCTCAGCTGAAGTCATTGAACAAAACTTCAGGAATGGAAAACAGCTTACCTAGGTGCTTCTGAAAAATTAAGCTAGAAGATTGTGATGGGAGCAGGATAAATGACAGTTCTGTTGCCTTCTTAGGAATTCTTTTGGGAAAAAGCAGTATAAAAAAAAAAAGTCAACAAATTAATCACGAATGAGTTTTTTCCTGATGACTACATGACCCACACAATTCAAGAAGGGAAAGTGTTCCTCTGCAACCAGGCTGTTAAGAAATTACCCTGCAAATAAGAACTCTCTCTCTCTTTATTGTAATGGGTCTTGACATTGACTTTGTCATGATAATTTGCCGAATTCAGCCTCAGTATTTGCTTGAATTGAGGCAGCAAAGACATACAAACATCAACCATCAGCTAAGTCCATGAAACACAAAAGCTGCCTTTGACGGTCAGTGGTACTCCCTGCACTTTTCTTTCTTTTAGCAAAATTAATGATCAGATACAGGAAAAATGCAGACTGGATGAACTGTAAGTCATCTTCTTGTTTTGGCAAAAAAGAGCAGTCTCGGGGGGCGGGGGGAGGCACACTGAATAATTTGACAGAACGTGTTTCTCAAATAAAGCAAGCTCTAATGCTATCAGCCAAAGAAAATCAGCAGAGAGTTTGGTGTAATAAAGACACTCCTCCAAGCATGAATTTCCCCATACTGTTTAGAGATACCTGACATCACTATTCCCCCATTTGGGAATGGCTTTGAGGCAGGAGAGCAGAAGAGCTGAGAGCAGCCTGTAAGTAGGAGCTGACATGATTGCAAGGACTATGTGCTGCATATTAGTATCCACAGGGGGTGCATGGAAGCAGACTGAATGGGGACACAGGAACATTTGCCAAGCACAGAAAAAACAGAAAAATATAAAAATCCTATGTTGTATTCTGTGTGCTTTTTATAAGCACCTTGGTGATGGAGGCCCCAATGATAAGAAGAGGTTGATTGCTGTTTCACTTGTAAACAGGAATTTTGATCCCTTTGGAAGACGCTGGAGCGGTCCAAAACACTTGGGGAGGGCTTTCACCTACTGTATTTTACCTCTGCCTTTCTCACATACTCAGCCCTCAGTCTCATGCTGGGTTACAGCCAGCTGCTGCTGTGTCATGTTTGACCAGATACATAGCAGAACAGAACTTTGTTCCAAACAGGGAATCGAGTCAGGCATGAAGATGCAAGAGGAGGTTGCAGAGAATGGGCATGAAATACTCTGTCCTGGCTTGCCTCAGTTCCTGAGCTGCACTTTCTCTCAGAGGCTGGAATCCTGTTTTTCATTCCCACAGCTCAGGCTCTGAACTTCCAGCAGGAGTTCCATCAGGCTACTGCTCTAAGCCATCAGCATTCCCGGGCTGCTCTCTTCAAGAACACTGTTGCTGCCCCACCTCCCCTCCTGGGGTAAGACATGCCTTTGCTACAGACAGATTCATTAGTAAGAGCTAAAAAATATATGTATTTAGACAAATTACACATTGTGTGAACGCAAAGCTTTGGTTCAGTCCAAGGCAGCAGCCTCAGAGGGAACCGGATGGGCACACAAATAGGTTGAAACCAATGACTCACAGAGATGGAGTAGAATTCAGTGTCACTGTGCCCCTCTAAGTTTACAAAAAAGGGTCTCAGGAAGATAACAAGAGCTTATGAAAGTAAAATCAGCAACAGCACAGCAAAGGGCAAGAAGTTTGGTTGTAACCTGTACATCAAATGTCAAAGGTCTTACAAGGCCACTGATGGCAGGTGGACACTTAACATGAATGTGATACTGAACACCTGATATAAAAAAGCTCTCCTAATATCTTCTTTCACATGCATAAGTAAATCACACAGCATGTAAATGTCATACATCTAGTAAACAATTCATTTAAAATCATTTATGTATGGATTAAAATGTATTTTAATGGTATTTTGCTGAAGGTCAGATAACGCAAAGAAAAACAAATAAAAAAGATACAAAAGCTTACCCAGGTGATAATTTGAGTATCCTACTAATAGCTTATATAAAGGAAAATACGCATTATGTAAGTGAGAAAGAATAAGTAGTGTGACAATATCAAGATCAAGATGCAGGAAGTTCCTATTTAGGCAGTTCATCCCAAGTTTACAGTTGCATAAAACAGCATGAGAGAGCTTACTCTTGGGTATACAGTATGCAAGTATATCAAATTATTATTACATAAAAGTATAATATTCTCTTCCCAGTACAGATGTGTTAAACCATTGGACTTGGCTCCAGATCTGATTTTCATTCCCACCAGACTCTGGGAAAGGCCACATCCTATGTTTTGAATGGGTCATTTCAGGACATAAAATGAGAACTAGTTATGAAACTCACTTTCCAAAACCTGCAGGACCCAGAATCAGAGGGACAATGAACTTACAAGACTATCTCCATTCTACAGCTTGCCAGACAAGCTTGACTTCAGAAGTTGCTCTGAGGCCAGGACAGGTTGGTCCATCTGATGTACATGTGACAGTGCCTGGTGTCACATGTAACCTTACGCCTTAGATGTGCCACACTTTCAGAAGATGTGCTTGAATTTTCCCTCCTTCCCTAGGGAGCACATGAAATACACACCACCCCCAACAAATTCAGCTTAGCAGCAGAAGCTGACAAAACATGAAAAGTTATTATTTGCAAGCCCCTAACAGAAAAAATATCAAAACCATACTTGCCTTCCTAATGCTGTGATGGTGTACACACACATCCAGGAGAGTTTAGAATCATTTTAAAGGAAATATTGCCTCTACTTTTTATTTGTTAGCGTATTTCTGATCCACACTACAGGGCTATTAATTCTAAAAATGCAAGATGTTCTCTCTCTCTCGGGAGGAGATAGCAAGACATGTTAAGCACAGTGCACACTTACTATCTGCATAGTGGCTTCTCAAACATTGGCAGATCTTCCTTCTCACTTCACATTTGACAGTGTAACTGTCTCCACTATCTCAGGTTGTTGCAGTGGGTGAGAGTCACAGCAAACAGCTCCTGTAATTATTAGCATGTTATTTGTCCCTAGAATCTCCTATTCTCTCAGATTTCCAAGAATATCCCGTAAGAGTGGAGTCTGAAAAACCGGTTAAAATATTTTAAACCACAAGGCAGAATTGTTAGTTGCCTCCTTGTAGCCTGGGCAGGCTCTAAAGTTGTTGGGGATTTTGTTTCCCCAAACAGGCCAAATGGCTTGGGCATGTGTCTGACAGTAGGAGCAGGAGGTTTCTATCCCCCCAGCTCTGAGCCATCAGCCTCATGCAAGAGCAGGGTCAATGCCACCTACCTGGGCTTGGGGCTGCTGGTGAAAGCTGTTTCCTTGAGGAATAACTCCACGATGCCACGTCCTGGCCCAAAATGCCATCAGAGGTGGTGCAGCACAATAAGGTAGGGCTTGTCCCACCGTACAGACTGTGAGTAGCTGAACCATTCACGCTACCCCTTCCAGCCTTCAGAGGAATCCGTCAAATGAGGGACTTATGGATGGAAATGTTTTTGTCCAGGGAAAGGAACCAGAAAGGACCACTGGAGTTAGAAAAGCCTTTTCCCCCCAGGCCAAATTGTCTTTTTCCCCTTTAACTGCTATTTATTGCCACTGCAGTGACTTAAGACATTCTTATGGCTTTTGGTACCTAATGGTCTCAATTTTATTTGATGGTTCTAGAAAGTTTCATCACTTGGGAAAAGGAGGAGGAAGCTGGATGGATGTTTTTGTGGACCAGTCAGTACTACAAGTACTTGGTGAGTCTGTTGGCCTAAAATGACACAAAATTATATAATTTTTATTAATTTTTAAAATGTTATGTTCAAGGAGAAAATATACTTTCAAGGAACAGTCTCAGATACTGCAGGGAGAGAAAGACAAGTCAAGTATACCAGCAAGAAAAAAAAGGCATAGAACCTGAAAAGCCATTTGAGTAAATTTACTCACAGGATCAGTCACACAAACCAGTTCCTGATTGGCATATTTGTGGATCACAAGCACGCTGCTTGGGAAAGACAGCTAGCAGTTAAAATATTCTTCCCCAAAAGGCCCCTACACCGAAATGGTCAAGGATCTTTGTCTGCTGGATAAGGTTTAAGCCTGTGTTGAGCTCTTAAAAATCATAGTGGTTATTTTCAACAAAAGAGTTACATGAAGAACTGAAATTAAAGGCAGAAGCACGCTCCCAGATACCTGTAATTCTAGGTGTAAAATTATTTTCCCTTTGAAAGGATTCATACGAAAAAATGAGGGTTTTTTGTTGTGCTATTACACAGCTTCATGCTTCTTAATTTTTCTGTTCACTCACCTTGTAGAGAAAGAAAAAGCAAACTAAAACCAAGAGCTGATAGTAAACATACATTATGAAATATGAAGAATCCTGGGACCAACTGACCACTCCAGTGATTATGAAAGCTGTAAACTATTTAAAGAGAGCACTTTTCACTGCTCTTCATTAGAGTCTGATTACCTCAGCCATTAACATTTGGCTTTTATTATGATGATTGTGAAATACTGTTCACTCTAATGGACAAAAGAAAGTTGACATGGCTATCTTGATTAACTCATCAATAATAATTTGGAATAATCTTTCTTCATTCACTGGATGAATCACTCACATGTCCTTTAATAATGCACATTGTTGTATAGTAAATTAGCATGAAGATTACCCACCTCTGGGAGCTACACTCTACTTCAAAGCCTCGCTCAAAAGAGATTTCAAATTTGAATTTTACTTTTAAAAAAAATAAAAATCAGAAAACAACGACTTCTTTGTAACTGTTCAGTACACCAAGACATGCAGCCCTCAAGTTATGCAACTGAGCTCAACCTTTAGGCCACTAGATACTCAATACGTAAAAAACATACTCCCCACCTATTTGCATTCTTCTCTGGAGACTAAAACAGAACTCTTGTTCTTCCCAAGACAAATATAAACTTGAATAATAAATTGACTAAGGTGAAGCAATCCTTAGCTAAACAGATAAGAACACAACCAAAGCTCACCAGGCCCTTTGTGGATCCAGCCTTGCAAACCTCCAATCGCGTGAGGTTTCATAGCTGGTGTGCCTCTGAACTCAAACTGTACTCATGGAAGTAGGTGCTGTCTCCATGCAAAGAGCCCTGACAAGTCAGCTTCATGCTGAGCGTTGTCCGTGCAGGGCAGGAGGAGCTGAGCCGTGGTCACCATGGCAGGTGATGATCTACCACAGCCCTTTGCAGCAGCAAATTTCACAGCCCTCAAACTCATTGTGAAAATGCATAGACATCCACCTCCTCCTTGCAAAAACCAACACCCGCAGCCAAGAGGATCCTCAAAATTCTCAAGGGGTTTGGCTTTTCCCTTCTCACCGTGTTTTGCTCCATCTCTTCTCCCCAAACTACCACTTCCTTTCTGAAAATGCATCAAGCAGCTGTCTTACCGTTTAGCTCTTTCCCACCCGTTATAATTGGACCTCCACAGCTCTGAGGACAGGCAACCTACTACTTCTTCCTTCCTGGCTGTACTCACCACCTGCCAGTAACAACCACGACGAGTCAGGAGGTTAACCAGCCCTGTAGCAGGTGTACCTGCTACAGCCAGTGGCAGAAAGTCAGAAAGACAGTTGTATAGGAAGAGACCAGAAGCAGTAATTCCCTATGCAATTTTTAATGGATTTTACAGCTTTCTATAATTTTTTCCTCAGTTCTCTCTCTAATACGCAGAGAAGTGCTAGCCTTTCAACTGCACTTGTGATTAACTGCAATGACCAAGCTGGTTTTCCTATCTTGTGTTTCCTGCTCTTTCCCTAATTCTGTTTGATTTTTGCCTGCTACTGGGCACTGACTACATGTTTTCAAGACCTTTGATAATGTTATCACGACAGTAATCAGTTCAGAGCCCATTACTGTGCATGCAGCATCAGGTGTGTTTTCCCCACGTACATTAATGTAATTTAATCTGTGCTGAATTTCATCTGCCTTTTTCATTTCCTAGACACTCTGTAGCATGAAACTGTTCTATGTACCTTTTAAAACGTTTACTCTTTCAGTATTTTTTGTTACCTGTCCTAAGTAATGTCACATCAGTGAATACACCCACTGCACCATCAGTTACAAGTGATTATCTATGAAGATGTAGAACAGCCCAGGACTAGCACTAGTTCTCAAAGGACTTTCCCGTGTTGCCTCTTCATTGAGCAACCCAATAACTTTTTCTTGCTCCTTGTTTTTTGCCTTTAATTAGCTCATTTATCCATGTGAAGAATTTCCATCTTTCACAGGTCCGCTTCTTTAGGAAGCTTCGCTGAAAGAAGTCTAAAACTGGAGGAGAAAGGAGAAATAACAAACCACTTCCAGTTCTTTATCTCCTACTTTCCCTCATTCAGTCACGCATCTCAGTTACACTCTGCCACGAAAATGATCTTTTTGAAGACTGGTGCATTTTATCTCTTTGTAGACGGCCATTCTTAAATAGCAAGGTTCCCAGCTGCTCATATACAATTATATTGGCAACAAAATCACCAAGAGTCATTTCATTAATTCACCCACTGAAAAACTGTTTCACAGGAAGGAAGTTACCACTGGGAATGGAGAAGGAGAATAACATTTGTTTGATAGTAAAGATTAATTGGAAAATAAACTGCATAATGGATGCTTGTGGAGGAATAAATAACATAATGGAATATTTGGGGTATTCTCCTATCTTTATGTGGAGCAAACAATCCATATTAATCCCCCCCTCACGTCGATGAGAATAAAATCCCGCATAAATATTAAAACACTTTTTACAGTTACGGTGGGAAACCCATCCTCCTGTCCTTTACAGCTGAAATAATGCTTATCTGCCCCTTCTTCCCCGTGCCTTTTTGCAGCAGCTATTTCAGCTCCCCGGCCCTGCCCGCTGAGCGGGGAGGGCAGCTGTTCGCCTGGTGCACATTTCCAGCGCAACGGCTCCGGCAGGAACATTTGCACCTCCAGCCAACGCTGTTGGCACCGGCGCTGCCAGCGGGAGCCACGAGATTTCCGCTCTTTTCATGCGCCTATCGTATGACAGCGCTTGAATGGTGTAGGTTTGTCATCTCAGGAGATGCGATTCAGGATCTCCTGAGTGTATTCCCGAAGTTCAAAATGAAGATAAACAGAGGAAACGGCGTGTGGTTTTATGATCGTTATCATAAAGCATTTTATCAGCCGAGGGATAGTACCCCAAGCTGCAATATATGTTCATATGAATAATTCTTAGTTAAGCTGGTAGTTCTCTTAATTTTGCTAGTTTTTTATTTATTCCAGATTCCTAGCCAGTGTCTGTGTCCAGTCTGGGGAGGGATCTGGTCTAGCAGCTCGATATTTGAGCCTAGAGAGGCAAAAATATTTTTTTTGTTGCCAGCAACTTCTAAGATTTGCAGAATGAGAAATAATTAAATTTTTTCAGTCATTTTTCTGAAGTCTGAGAAACAGGTGCATTGAAAAGTCACCACAAAGGGAAGAAAAAAAAGAATTGAAATTAAGATTTACATATGCCTTCAGTGGTTTTGAATAAAAGATCCAAGACATTGAAATTCTTGCATTTAACGATAAGAAAATTTTCCATCAGAATTTGCACCCCTTTACCCAAGGAAAAATAATTTTGGACAAAATTCTACTTTCCAGTTGGATATGGTTTTGGCTGAGAAGCTTTCATCAGTTTTACTGGGCCAGAAAGGAGATGCCAGTCAGTGCCTGTTTCCCTTTTATCATTATAGGAAGAAGTATTTATAGAGAAATTGTCCTCGTGCAGTTCAAAGTCTGCTCTGTGTTCAGCTAAATACACTTCCTTTTTTTCACAATAAGCACATTCGCAAACCTTTTCTGGGGCATATTTTTGCACACACATTTACATTTCATTGTTCTCTTGTTCCCAGAAATCTCACCTTAATTCAGAAGCCTTTGTACTTTTGATCCATATCATACTTCCCTTAAAAATTTCACATATCATGAAGGCAACAGTGCTTAGTGAACCGTTTTCTTTCATTATTCTATTTAAGAGACCAAAAGTTGTACTTTCACTCACCTCCAGGGTCAAAATTGCATCAGCAGGGGAGAACATGTAAGCAGAAACTTTTGGAGCAGATAGAATGTGAGAATGAATAAAGACTACCAACATTATTTGCCTGCTCCATCCCACAAACACGGTCTGACTGCTACAGACAGTGGAAGCTATTTATGTACCGAAGCATCCGACATGCATTAATGAGTTCACTTGAGGATTTACGGTCATAAAGGACATTGAGAGAAACCATTAAAATAACGGAGGGGGAAAATTATCCTTGAGGTAAAATATTAATAAATGAAATTTTTTGGTATCTTGATTAAGATGTTCCTATTTAAGACAAACTCAGTGCCATTTACAACATACAGCTTGGTTGAGACTAAGAGAACCTGTCACTGGTACCCTCAGCTCTTCAGTAATGCAGCTGCACTGCTGACCCACTGCCACAGAAAGTCAACTCCTGAGGTCTATGTGGACACAAAAAGATATCCTTCTATATTATATACGTGTGTGTGTGTAAACACACACATATATATATAAAAAATTGCTTTAATCACATTTAAAAATTGAGACTAGGACCGATGGCTTTTCTTCCATTTGGAAGCATGATACTTCTTTACTATTCCAGCATCCTTCAGACACAGATCACATGTGACCAGATCAGTTCAGATTTCATGAGTGAAGTCTTGGGCTCTGCTCTATAGGAAATATGCAAATGCCAAAAATAGCTGCTTGAACTAGAATTAATCACAGCATCATACTCCATTCCCAAAATGGCTTCAGTGACAGGAGGTCTGAGGAAAAGCATCTAAGAGTTTTGAAGGAGATGGATCAGAGTGCACATTTGATTTATGTAAAAATAGGATGCCATGTCACCTGCATCTATATGTTAATTTAGTATAGGCTTTACACTGAGTGTTTTTGTCAACAGGGTAGAGCTTATTGCAGGCATATTATCAGCATTAATCAATTAACAAAACCATCAAAACCAAAACCTTTTGAAATCCCTCAGTATGTAGAGATTCTCTGACGTACACCAGAGTAAAAGTACTTTATTTTGTGTATTTAATGTAAGGATAGTTTGCCATTTCTTAAATTAGAATCTGCTGCCTGCAGTCAGCTTGCTTTATCAATCTCTCTTTCTTTGCTATCGCTCTTCTTTGTCTTTAAGTGTTTTTATTTTAAATCAAACCTTTAAAAAATTTTACAGTATCATCCTCATATCCTTCACATCCATCATTAAAGAATAATGTTACTTTTCAAATAAAATCTCCACAAATTAGATTACTTTTATAGACAACACACCAACTTAATTGGCATGCTTTTAAAATTAACCTGCCTTTCACTGAAAAATATAAGACCTCTGCTTGCATACAAAGTCCACCTGATTTTGTAGCTCGGCTAAAAAACAACAACCATAACAACAGGGTGAAAAACATTCACCTGGGGTTTTGATGCACCTCCTGGAGGCTCTTGCTTCGGGCAGAAAGAGAAGATGCCTGCTGCTCCAAAGGGGAAAGGTCCCTTATATCCCCAGGAGCCCTGACTCCTGCCTTTTGCTGACCGCTGCTCCTCCATGCTGGCTGTGGGAGGAAAAGAGAAGGGAAGCACCATAAGGGCAAGAGGTCTTGTGATAGCCACACTGTCTTTGTTGTTTTCTTATGCTTCATGAAAAGCAAACTGCAGCCAGCCTTGTGAACTTGATCTGAAGGACCCACAAGAGCCCTAAAAATGCAATTCAAGCCTTTCCTATAGCACTTTGCTCTGAGTAAGTCTCTGTGACTCCATTACTGTCTATGCCTTCTTACCAAGTTTTTTATATATTTGTTTACTACAATAAACAGAAGTCGCAAAAGACTCTAAAACAACTGGGATATAGCACGAGTCAGATATTAATTAGCAAGACATAAATACTATGAGTGACAAATGTTTTACAGACACATTTTTCTGACAATTTAGAGTAAGTACCGAGAAGGGCCAAGACTAGAACTTCCAGAGGAGACTCCTTCAGGCAACTCCTGTAAGAAAAGTCTTTCTGATTGGCAAGACTTCTCTCTCAAGGCTTCCTCCTGCTTGACTTTCAGTCCAAGCCTCCTGTTTTGGACCAAACAATGACACAGGTTTTCAAAAGCCAAACGGTTCCTGTCAGCACGTGCATTCCCCCATCTGTGGAGGTACCCTGGGAGTGCCTCACAGACACCAACAGTAAGAGGGCTCTGCACGTGTGACCAGGTGGCTGAGCTCTCTCACAGAGATAGCTGGTGGTATTACCAGGTCTTGGGATGATATTAAAAGCCACGTGGGTTCTGGTGCTTTACCTCAAGGTGCTGCTCCCTCCCAGAGGCATGTGGTTCTGGAAAGATCCTTGGGTCCGTTTTTTTAAAGCGCTGCTAGGCATCAAAATTTGACCTTGGTGGTAAATGTCGGTTACTTTTGAGAAATATAGGCAAATAAACTCTCAAACCACTTGTTTTCAAAATTTAAATTATATTTAAGCTTGCTTTTTCTCCCCCTCCCCTTCATTTGACTCATGATTTCAGCAGAATGGAAGAGCAGCAGTTGTTGGCACATTACCTACCACCCATGCCTGCATACTTGGTGTGCACAGGGGCCCTGTACAGACTTACACATGCGACTGCTGGCCTGTCTTAGCCCTCCTCCCTCCCCCGAAATGTCCTAGCTCAGGCCTTGGGACAATAAAGGGCATGCAGGCTGCTTTTTTACTCTTTGAAACACCCCCGGAGAATCATTCCCAGGCAGAGGAATGCTCACTATGGCCGTACCCAGTCAAGCTAGAATAGCAGGTCTGCATGACAAAACTCTTCTTAAAGCTATCCCATTCACCACTACTATTTGCTTGCCTTGGATTTCTTGCCTCTCACTTCCCGCATGTGGAGAAGGTGTGGAGCGAAGCCCTTGCGAATCAGGGGCAAACACGCCAAAAGAAGGGCTTTTTTGGCACAAAAATTGAGAACGTTTTCAGTTAAACATACAACCACCTAAGCCCCTGACTGCACATTCTTCAGGTTTCAGTAAGTTTAGCTGTGCTGCTCTTCAAGCTGTTTCCACCCACAGCTACCCACCCATCCACCTTTTCTTACACATTTAATAAAACAAACAGTAAGCAGGGAAAAACAGAATCCTTTCACTGTGTCACTCAGAGCCATCCCCGTCACACTCCTAAGCCTGCCTGTCAGAATACAGCTGCTGCAAGTTTACCTGAACGCTCGGGGTTTGTCATTTCATGACTGGAGGCTGTGAATTACAAATAATGCAAGTACTAAAATCATAGCCCAGCGCCAGCTGCCCTGTGGGAGGGACTCTAAACTTTGCAGCCAGAGTAAACAGCAGGATACTTTGAGTGACCACTGCTTCATCCTCCCACACATATCTTATTCATCTTGTCTCCTTTTGATGACATTAAAAGCTGCTGCATCATAAAAAGAAATATTAATCTGCAAGAGAAATATGAAGAGCAATTTAATACTGAGGCAAGCTAACAGATCTGGAAGCATGGCATGGCTGTTCCTGTCACCAACCACCTTTCTAAGGGAACATAAGTTTCAGCAAGTTGCAATTGTCAAGGAATACAGAAGTAGAGAGAATACGTGGAATATTTATGTACATTTCATGTGACCCAAAGAGGTGCAAAACTAACCACGCATTATTGGATGGGGAAGAAGTTGCCTTTAAGCCATTGGGCAGAAGACATAAGTAAAGTTTAAAAGAACTCCCCTGTTTTCAAGCTTTAAATATTACTATTCTCCCTTCTCAGAGGTTATTGAAAATTATTATTACTTTATTTCACCAAATAGTTGGTGCAAATAGAAAGGAGGTATGAGATGCTGAACTGCCCTCGTTCTAGGTGACGTTTTATCCTTTATGCACAAAGCAGCCAGGCAGGCTTCTGAACAACTAGTGAAAAGCTCTGCTGTTAAACCCGTAACAGGGTTAGCGTGGACATGTAACAAGGGCCTCCTTACAAAAACCCTCCACCGATCTCTGCAGAAAAGCCGATTCCTCTGCAGGAGTAGCACAAATCCACTGAGCTTAACAGGTCTAATTTTTGGTATACACCAATAAGATACCCAGGACAGGCCCACAGTTACCAGCCCAGTCAGATTCTGCTAAGGAAAAAGCCCGTGCAATCTTCAGAAGAAGCCGAGACAAAGGCTCAGCAGCCAGCCATTGTGGCTTTAACTAATCAGAGAGAAACCACCTGCAGGAATACCCCCTTTTCTGTTCACTCCCAGCAGAACCTTCCAAATGATGATTAATCACTGAATAAACTGAACAACTGACAATGACATAATGACAAAGGGAAGGCAGAGAGGGGCACCAGCACTGGTGGACGTGGCTCGAGCATGGGTGGGTGGAATGGCCAAAGAAGATGGATGGCCTGAAAATGCTTGACACTTAAGTATCTCCTGTGTAGCAGGAGGACGGCTATGCTGGAGCGAGCTGCCAACTTCAAGCAAATAATGCTCTGCACAACAAGCTGACACACTTCCTTCAGCTGTCAGCAGCAATGCAGAGGGGCAGCTTCCTCAAGAACGAACTAATGAGGCTTTTAATTGGGATATGAAGCCCTGATAATAACAGAAATAAGAGATACTGTAGATGACAGGATAATCCATTACAGCGGGAAGCATTGTGAATGTTTTACTGATTATACCCACATATTATCCTACCTATGTCCCTACTAATTTGAAAAATGATGAATCATAAGGTTCAAACAGGACTCAGATGAGTCAATTAGACTAAGTAGTGATATCAAAAGCTCATATTTTCTGCACATAGGAATCAAGCATGTTTTGCCAAACAACAACAAAAATGAGCTGTGTTTCACACTCTCAGTTGACCAAGTCATTAGCAACATGGAAGAATACTTCTTTAAATTTCCTGTATTTTCAGATGTTCTTGCCCCTGTGGAGTCCTTTCTGGCAGATGTTTATTAGCCAGAAAAAACATTTGCAGGAAATGAAATATTGTCTTGCAGCATTCTGCTGATTCCACTTCTAATTTTATCAGTCCAGGGTTAGTTTGGGTGTTTCAGTGAGTATCCACATAATGAGAAAACTTTGACTGCTATTATTAGCCAAACTCTGCACATCCAGCACTCAGACCAAAACCAAGCTCTGGTGTACAGCTGGGACATCACTTTTTCCTCTCTTTATGTACACAGTGCTCTCCCTGAAGTTGAAATGCAAGTGCTGTAAGATTAAGCCTTAGGGACAAATCCACTATCTATCACAGTTTGGGCAGTTATTTATGCTAACGCAGAATGATTAGGTAGATCTCCACACCCGCCAAGAGACACAGGGGCAGCAAGCACCTTAGTGCGCTTGAAAACACGGCTGATACATCACCTGATTTGAAAGGTGCTTTTTACCCAACAAAGAAAGATTGTCTGGCTCAGTCTTGTGCCAGTTTTGCACTGGAAGAAACAAGCAGAAAAGTTCAAATGATGTCAATAGGAGTAAAACCTTTCTCACTTATTTTGTGATTGTTTTTAATTTTAGGATCCTAGCAGAGGTATAAAAGAGGATTTGAAACAAACTAAATTAAAAAAAATGTTTTAATGGTTTGGTTTTCTGCTACTGGGATTTTTCTGCCTTTTCCCATTAGTGAAAAGAGAGGAAAAGTGGAATTACTGGGGTAAATCAAATCCCAGACGCTTTTATTTTAGCTTCAGGTTCATTTAGAACATTTTCCATTTTGAATTACTGTACTGAAAGCAGGAATATCTCCCTGTATCTGAAAACTGCTGCGAATATTTTCTGTATCTCAGAAGGCATTTTTTTTGTAGGGGAAAACATTCACAAACCATTTCAGCTACACAGAATATAAATTAAGTCCGATCTCATGGCAATTTGCATTTTCTCTCTGATTTAACAGAAAACAGACAATTAAGATGAAAGTTATTGCAAGGATGCATCTGCACTTCCAGACTTTAGCCTGTGTCAGTGTTTTTATAGTGTACTTCCTTGGCCAATGGTTTAGTAAAATTTAGCTTTCCCTTTTCCTACCATCTTCTATAAAAGGTCTCAAATGCAGCTCAGGAATATCTTAGCTTTGAAAAAAGCCAAATAGGAATAGGTGATTGAGGACTGAGACATCTACACAAACCCAAAGTACTTTCTCAGGGGCAGAAACATCCAGGAACTTCTACCATTAAAAAACTGGGATCTTGTCAAAGTGCCCAGAAGAGTGACTTGCTCTGAAGGTCTTTCAGTAACAAACAATGCAGAGACTTGTACACTCCTTCTCAGCACCTGAAGTGGAGTAACTACTACATGCAATAACACGCATGTCCACGCAATAAGCTTGCAGCTGCCAAATGCTTGAAACTGTGCTCAACTCCTATCTGCCAGGACTGCCAGTACTTCCTAGGAACACTGCTCCACACCCTGGAAGGGCTCCCGAACATAAGTGTGTACAGTCACAACTTTTACACTTCCATCCTGCCATATTTGTTCCATTCCTCCACCACATCAAACAGTTCCTCGTGACAGCTATCTGCACAAGCATCTTCCTGTTTCATGTTAACTGATTTTATCCCTTAAAATTCACATCATTCACAGTAGACGGTCAAAATCCTCCACTCCAAACCCTTCCTACTCCTTCAATGGTACTAACTCAGCAAAGCTCTCCCACATCAGTTGAGTGCTCAGCCCAAACCTTCCAAAATGTCCAGTTATTCTGATGGGTCTAAACTTTTAATAAGAATTGAGTTTCTTACCAAAATCATCTAAGAGTCTGGGACCCCAGTATTGTATATTCCAACTGCTTTGCACAGTCCTTTGTCCAAAGTCAACACGTAAATTTAAGGAGATCCTTTAATGTTAAAGGTGCAACCTCTTCTACAGAAAGGAAAATTCCATTTTCAGCTCTGTTTCAGTAACTATTGCCAAATTTGCTAAATATTTTTTCTCTACACTGACATCTTTCTGTTACAGCACAGACTTTTCCACAGATTTTTGGAATACCACTCTGTGATCTCTGCTGTCCTCTCAGAGCAGATCATTATTCACAACCGCAGTAGCTGTAGCTTCTTGATGCCTTTCCCCCCCCCCCCCCATTCACCCTTCTACATCTGTATTTTTGATCAACCTCCTCCAGTCCTTTTTCAATGTCTATTTCAAACAAATGTGTTGCTTATTTCCTTTAGATTTTGAATATATGTTTCTCTTGAACCAGACAGGATCAGGAGATGAAGATAAAATGCTTGGAGGAAAAGCTTTCCCCTTGTATTTGTTCCCTCTTTATTTTACACAGCCCTCTTCACTGTCTCTTTGGAAAGAAATCCTGGTGACCTTTGAAACGCACAGATAAGATAATTTTAGAAGACTCAGCCACAGACAAGGTTAGAAAGTTGTGAACAGGCAGGGAAGAGCAGATAACTTGCTTTGTTGCCATTCCTTCATTTTCTTTAAGATCCTTCTTTTCTGAATTCTCATAAAAACATACATCCCAGTGAGCAAGGAAATAGTGGAAGAGAAATAAGAAAGTACAGACAGTGCATTTTCCCTTCAAAATGTTTAAAACATCTTGTGCTCTTTCTTTGCAACAGTGAAGATTGATGTCTTTTTTAGGATAATGCTTCAAGGAACTACATTACAAAAAATACCAGCTTCCTTTCAGCTAGTTCTCTGCATGTGGCAGGATATTGGTGAAAATCAGCAAATTTGGGATGTTAATGTTCAACCAGGTACAGTGAAGGGTGCAAAGCACTTAAAGACAGATCAGCTTGACAGATTCTGCACTCCAGCCTATTTGGCCAGGCATGTACTTCAGTTGTAAGTTGCCTTGTTTAATTAGCTACTGAGGTGTTCCATCTTCATCCCTAGTGCCTCATGCCTCACAGGACGCAGGAGCAATCACTGCTTGGGACCATGACGGAGCAGGGCTTGATTGTTCTACAAGATGTCCCATGGATGGGGACCAGACACTGTTGATTAACCATTAACTTTGCAATTCTTAGCATCAGGTTTTTTTTCTTTCAGTGATGCTAAGACAGACACTTTGGAAAGATCTGAAATGCTGTGTAGAAGATGACAGATTGCTTTGTGTATTTTAAAAAGGGCTGATTACAGCAGGTTCTACCACCAGAGCAATTTAAGAATGAGAAAAACAGGAAGAGATGGAGGAATTTCTATGAGACTTTTTAAAAAATACATACACGCATATAAGCACATTTGAAACGTGTGTAGAGATGCCTCTATTGAATGTATTTCTAATCAAATACATATACAGGATTAAAGCACACCTTACTGAAAACTCGCACTAAACAAGTTTCCAGCAATCAGCAAAATTCATCAGTCCATAGGTTTATGTTGTTTTTACAGAGGAAAGAAGACATATTTGTAGGAGAAAAAGTAGAAGTGGATTGGTCAGAACAGCAGAGACTGGCTGCAGAGACCCCACTGAAGTAAGTGTGCTGCTTAAAATACGTATTTTCAATGTGCTTTGTTCACTGCAAAAATCACTTGACATTTTTTGTACCATTGACTCTTTCTGTCCTGATATACCACCACAATTTAACTCTTGGATGCTTCAAAATGATTTCTAAGTGCTCTGCTGTGGAGTATTTAATTTTCTTTATGAGGTTAGGTTATGCAGTTAGGTTATTTTAGGTTATTAGTTGCTCCCAACTCCAAATAACTATATAAGTAAGGAATTTTCATTAGTACCCATAAAAACAAATCTAGTCTAGTGCTGGCTATTACAGTATTCACAATACGAGTCAGTTTTAATTGTTCAAATTAGTCAGCCCACCATCCTGACCTCTGAGGTTCCTTTTCCCACTCCTTGAGGAAGGCATCGCAGAGAAGGGCCCAGGATGGTGGAACTGACGTCTTGATTTACAACAGTGAGATTCAGTCACAACAGAGCTGAGCATGAGAGTGGCCAAGGTGAGGTTTTGACCAGGCCAGATCATCGATAGTGTCTCCAGACATCCCACACCTATTGACCAGAGAAATCAAATGACAGTACTGGAACAGCACTCATCTACCTAAAGGGAGTCAAGCTTAATTTTCTCAACTTAGTATATGCCTTAGTTTGTTTAGGAAGACAGGGATATTGCTCTGCTTCCTCCCAGCTGTGTCAATAATTTGCCAGACAGCAGAGATAAAAACACTGCCATCTCCAGCTGCCCATCACACACCTCTGGGAGTGGGCACAGCACCAGCCTTTCAGCTGCCCAGCTCACCCCCAAAGAGCCACTGAAAGCAAACCTCCTGAATTACACTTCCCTGTTGTTCCCTTTGCCCCAAGGACCTGCAGTCCCACAAGCTGAGCAGCAGCTGGAGGAGACTGGAGAAAATGCTGTCTCCTGGCTGAGCCACGTGTCACACACAGCCCTGTGACTGCAAAAGGATCTCGGGTCACAAACCCCGTACAAGTGAGGGCACCCCATTCTCTGCACTCTTTCTTCCTGCTTGCCTAGTTGACTATGGCCTGCATGTGCTGAATTCTAGGACACACTGAAGAATCCTGCTATTTACCAAGTCCTCGCACAAGCAATTTTTAAGGAAGTTCTTGAAAATTTTTGCAAGGTACAGTAATTTTTTTTTTTTTGCCTTTTCCCCCCTCCATGGTCCTTTAATTGACGTGGAGCAAAAGTTGTGTGATTTACAGGTGCCTGGAAAGGATGGGAGCAGCTATTTTTAACTGTATCACTTGCTTTTAATTCCATCATTCAATTAGACACATATTTTTAGCTTCAGGAAACTTTCTTTTCAAGAGGTGAAATGCCAGCACAGTACACTAGCAGAACCATTAGCTGTCAAAATAAAACAGGCTTCACATTCACAGAACAACAAGATCAACTACACGCGACAGAAATAAGATGGCAGTGCACTTTTACTTTTCAGCAGCTAGCTCAGTGTTTTCTGTATTAAATTTAATAGGCACTTTACATGGGATGTCGGATATTTTTGTCTCTGCAAATAGGGTTCTTTCCTTAAAAAAAAATTTGAAAAAAAATTAAAAAAAAAAAAACACACAAGTTTCCTGCTGCTTATATAGGGAAAACAGCACAGAAATTGCAGTCTTACACTCGCAATGACTAGGTAGTCATCATTTTTAAAAACAATGTCACAAAAGCTATTTCGACGCTGTCACTCTTAAGAATAATTAGTTTCCATCAAAGCAACAGATTATCTGTTCATGTTGTCCACTGGGTCATTACAATGGGCAACCAATACAGATAAATGGTATCTAATCTTTTCTGCTCTTCTATTGGACTGATTGATGGTTATAACTTCTCCGATATTATAAGGCAGAAAAATTATGCTGACATTTAGAAGCAAAAGCACAGAAAGATAAAACTAAGTACAAAGCACATCCAACACCATAAAAAAAAAAAAAAGGCAAAAGAAAAAGCTAAAGACAAATAGAATAGAAAAACAAATGACAATTAGGCCAAAAGAGAATTATAGAGGGGAACAGCTATACGTTGTGGGTGGCAAGGAGCTCAATTAATTATAGAACATGAAGGGAAATCCAGGCATTTCCATTAGGTGTTATTAAAAGACATATTGACTGAGCTTTCTTTACATGTTATGCCTTAGAAGAAGACAAAAGGATTTCCCTGGTATTGATTTGTTCCTGGAACTGGTCGACTTCAGGACATGAAGAATAACATAATGAGAGGTGGCTGGGTAACAAACAAGGAAGAACGAATTGCTGCCACTGACACTCACATTTGTGAGCTTCCATATATTATTGCCTCTCTCAATTTAGCATTTGTTCATATTGCTTGTCAGAAACCATTAAACCACAAAATATGTTCTAAACTAAAAACAGCAAGCCTATCAGTTATTCATCTACTGTACAAATAATCACCATTTTCAGCAGGCCTGCTCAAAAGCATTAGCAACTTTAAGTAGCTGGCTGTGTTTGCAACGTTCCTGTGAGGTACTAAACGCCCTGAACTGCTCCCGGGTAGGAGGAAAATATTCAGCTTTTTGGAGGAGCATCTTTTTCCCCTTCACAATAAAAATCTGTCCCGTGTTCATCTGCTGCTTTGCAGGATGACCCCAAGACCAACCCTCCAGGCAGAGCAACAAGATGAGGATAGGGGTGACTGTCAGTACGACAGCCTGTGGGCTGAGGGGCTTCTAAACATCTTGCTGGTGAAGATAAACAGAAGGCTCTGTTTTGCTTTGACGGCCTAATCCTGTCCATGACAGGCTGTTCTATAAAATGGCTGTGTGCAGACCATCCTTTTGGAGGCTGGAGGAAAGAGCACTGGCATTGTTACCCCCCAATGCAGGCAATCACCCAAAGAAATTAAAAGACAGAAGAGTATTTCTCACCAGTGTAATTTATGCTGATATGAGAAATGTAAGCGGTTCCATACCAACAATTAGTACTACACTACAGCTGGCTTCTCTCCATGAGAACAAAGGCTGGTGAACATACCCATCTTCCCTTATGTACGTGCTTAACAATCCTTCTCACAGCTATGATTCTTCGAGCAGTTTTCTGTCCTGCTAACAGTCTGACTACAAAATAATTCTCTGCTACCATGACTATATATCCACAGCAGGCAGAACCTCCTCAATCTATAGATCCTCAGCCAGGCAGCTACCTCCAAAATTATGCTATGAGTTACACTTATTCTCATACTCTGGTATTTGCCTTTTGATTTATCAGCAACTGTCCTCGGTTTTCACTCCTGAAATTTCATGCAGCAGCTGATTTCGCTGTTTCTCTCAGAGTCATAGGATAGTTTCAGTAAGAGAATACTTTGGTATGCAAGAGTTATTTGGAGAAATAGCTTACAAAACATCAGGAGCAGCAGTGGATGTGGTAAGCCTTATGCAGGTGCAAGCCAACTAGCTTCTCCACTACACCATTGTTCAGAGATGAATGTTGAGATAAAGAACTGTCTTTACGTTCCCTGCCTCTAATATTTTTTAAGTTTTCACTCTTAGACTCATCCACTAAGTCAATGCCTCTGGGAAGGATAAATCACAGAGCTACACTTACTACATTTATAATTTCCACCCAGAATGAAATGTGCTCTCCATTTTGCGAGAATATAAAATCTCAAAGATATAAAATCCTGTCTCAAGGGTAAGCAAAATGCCAAAATACTGACACGTTCTCTGAATGAAAACAATACTCAATTTCCATCAATGCTATTTGTAATGTTCCGTTAATTTCTAGAACGGACAACATATTATTGTTACATTTTTTACTTCACATTTGGTTTTGAATGGAAATTTTTTGTTTTGAACAGCATAGTTTTTCAACCGTGAAAATTGCTATTAGTATTAATTTATAAAAGACATGGATTGAAATCTGAAGTTCTAGTGCTTTTGTCAAAGTCTAATGAATATCATGTTCCGAAATTTTGATCCTCAATTACATGGTTTTCCCTTAAGCTACCAAATAACTTTGGGGTTAGGCTAACTACTGTGGGGATGGATGAAATCCATCAGTGCTTAACTTAACCAGTAGAAAACAGTAAAGCTTATCCCCCCTTCTTCAAAGCAAATCCAAGTCTGCTAACCTGGGAAGGTGACAGGAGCACTTTTCAAAAAGACAAAAAGTTTTGAGGCAGCACTGGCTGAAAGGGGTTTGTGCCTCTGAACAAGGAAATGATCTTCTGATTCTTCGATCTATTATTCTCACAGTGAGACTCCCTATACATAAGCTAAGATTTATTTTTTTAACCAAGTACTCCTGTGAACTACAACTTATGCAAAATCCCATTTTTTTTTGCTGCCTGTTCAAGTAAATGAAGTAATATAATTTCAAGTCTGAGTATTAGCTCTCCCTCTCAATGGCTCAATTTATAATACTTAAGTTTCCTCAATATGCCCTCTATTTTTAGAAAATAATGGAATCAGAACAAAAAGATGAAACTTTCCACAAATGGAGACCCAGATACAACACAGATTAAGTCAATCAAAATCCTTCAAGATTTTTTAAAACATTTCACTTTGAATTTTTTGAAATCAATTTAAATTCCTAAGTGAAAAGTCACTTGGACTAAAAATATAACTTTTAATTTTAAAAAAAAATATCAGAAGAAATATTTTCATACTTCCAAAGTTTTTCTTTTATAGTTTTTTTAATAATTAGTGTGTTAAAAATTATTTTTGCAAAACAAACAAACAAAAAAACCCAAACCAAAAAACCCCCAAAGCACAATGCATCTTTGATTTCATACTCTTATTTCTGAGGAAAAAAAAAAATAGAAGTAAGGTTGACTGCCTCTACTAACCTTTAAACCTGTAATGGTTACTGGGCAGGATGACAATCCTCGCTCCTCAGGTCTGTGATGTTGAGCAATTGCACAAATTAAACAGGATCAACTTACCACTCCTCTTGTGATAAGTAAGTTTCAAGAGATGATAATGCTCTGATTTTACATGTGATATAAGCTGAGTGAATGAATGTAAAGTAGGAGGATAAGAAACTGTTTTATCTAGTTTTTTCTTCCCTTCTGTTGTCTGTTTATGCTGTGACATTTTCTTGTTTTAGCTCTCTTCTGCTTCTTTGGAAATTAAATGAGATCCAGTATCTCAGAGACTACTGGCACTTATGGATTAGTGAGACTAACGTAAAAGCAATTAGTGAGGGGGAAAAAAAGAAACTAATTGCCTGAATTTGATTTAAGAGGAAATTTTTTTAAAAATCCTACAACAAAAATTCGCAGCAAAGGTGATGTTTGATAAAGAAAACCAGGCCTGGGAAATTCCAGAGAAGGTGCATGCAAAGCCACTGTCTTGAAATGCAGAACTCGGAAGAATGGACAAAGGACCGGTGGGGCTGCAACAACACTGCAAGAGCGGCAGCCTCATGTGTTCAGCCTCACCAGCAATCTGCCAGCTGGCACCAGCATTTTCTAAACATACTCCAGATACTCAGAACAAGATGTTAAAAGCGATGCATTGTGCTTGGTTTATACCAGGGAACCACAGACATATTCCACCTGGATGCCAGAACAGTCAAGTCTCGTGTGTTGTACATGGGAAGATTATATTTGGAAACCCATTCTGACAGCTACATTTCTTTTGAGTTGTTGACTGCCTAAACCCAACTTTTTACAGTTTCCTCACAAAAGGGGAAAGGGTACTTGTGCTGTGATGTCCCTTTGCCAGAATCTATTTGTATTTATCCCTCAGGTACATAGACTGAAAGCTGAGATGTTATCAGAGAAAATAACTACAAGTATAGGTATGTACTTTCCTATGCAAGTCATTAAGCTGATCTGGAACTCCAGCTTGTGACCGGCTTTCCAAAGAGCTCTTTCTAAATCTGTGATACACAACTGATTTTGATTTAAAAGTTTTAGTGTAACTTGTACCCAGAATGCACTGATCCATACACTTGTACTCTGCTTGGTTCCAGTTTGAAAGGTCATTTTGCAGCTTTATCTAAGGGGGTACGAAGAAGCAACTTTTAAAAGTACGCCAAAAGCACAAAAACCTTCTGTTTCTTTTCTATAGATTTAGGGATTCAAATCAAAGTCAGCACTAAGACACATAAAACTCTCTAAGCTGATCAGAAACTCCTAATTGCTAAGGAAAACACTAACTAATCATAGGCAAAACTTTAATTTTCTGCATTCTGTCAGATGGTAAGCAAAACAGTCCTATCTGGGCAGCGGTTCTGATGACCGCATGCCTGGGAAAGGCTGAGATGCAGGGGCAGTACACTTCACAAGCCTCAGTTCTGTTGTTCCCTGGTGGAGCTGATGAAAGACAACATAGTGCATTTGTGTGAGTATCCATGCAGTGGATTATCTAGCCAGTCTTGCCCACAGGCTCAGGAAGCATTAGGTTCCTATCATCCAGGTTGTCAGGTTAGTATACAAAATACAGACAGAGGAAAGCTACCAAGATGTGTGCAGACTGTCTGGTTTTAAGCATCTGACTTAAATGCTGTAAATTGTACTCCAAGGGCATCTTTCTTCAACTGCATATGCAGAGAATTTGCCTGTCTGGGCTCAAATCTAGGATGTAACTGGTGTGTGCATGTTCCCTAGAGTATCCCTAAAGAAAGACGAGGTCCCACTTAGAACTGTCGGCTGTTGAACAGGCAAAGCTACAAAAATCCCTTCTTCCTGGAGACTCGCCTAGGACAGCGGGTCACGGGCAGCAGTGCCATTCCCAAAGCAGGCAGGGTCCAAGGAGAACAGAGTGTGGGGCAAAGGGATTAGTGGTCCTCCTTCCTCCTCAAAAGCACCAGCTCTGAGTGCTTCATACAGAGACCTCTCTAAGCCAGGTACTTCACAAGCACATAGATAGCCAGACTGCCCGGGTGAAACTCAGGCTGGCCTCCTGTGGCTCCAGCTGTAAGTGCTTGGAAAGATACACAAAGGGAACGCCTGCAGCAGCTGACATGGATACCACAACCTGTAATGATTTTTTCACCTGTCAGAAGAGTGCAAACCCTGAAAAAAGCAGAACTTCCTCAACGCCAGCACACTAGTTTACAAGGGAGGTGGCTCAGGCACAGAGTCCCCAGGACCTCATTGTTTCAGCTTTCTGCAAGTCATGGCTGGGCAGGGGCATAAAGAGCCAGTTCTATGATTGTTGTGAACAAACAGCTCTTTCAAGATCACCATTCCTATCTTCAGCTAGCACTGAACGTACTGCCATTTGCAAAAGGTTAAACTAGATTCACCCGTGATTAATACAGTGAGTAGTTTGATTTTTACATTTACTGCCATACTTCAAAGCAAGAAATAAGAACACACTGTAAACATAACTCTCACTGTCAAACTAATCCCATAACTTATGGTTACAGAAAACATTTAAAGTTCCTTGTTTGAAACCAGATGCATTTTCAAGAGCTCTTCTACCTGATTTTGTGCCCACACGCTTCAGAGGTATCTGCGTGTTACATGCTGAGAATAACTTGCACGTTCCAGTCACAGGGGAAAGAGTAACTCAGCTCTGAACTCACACACACTGCACAAAACTTGACTTTTCAGCTATGAAGGATATAAATATTTCTGAGAGGGGAAACTAAGTGCTTGACTAGAAGACAACATGAGGCAAAGGCAAGTTCATTGGTAATGTAAATTTACAGAAGACATGCCTAACCTTACCTACAGCTAGGACATTTTGAGAAATATATATATAGAAATACATACATTTTGATTCAAGTTGACCCATTTGAAGGGAACTATGGTTTTAATCAACCTTTTTAAGTTTAAGATAAAAGCCTCCAACACAACTGCTCAACCAAAGAGAGCAGACACTTGAACAGACACTGAGGAACTTTGCCTGACCAACAAAAGCAAATCAAGGAAGGAAGTGATCAAATTGGGATTGCCAAAAGAAAAAATTACCTGAAAACATTTATTACTTTATCCTCTACTATACTGTGACAACTTACTTTACTGAACCAAACAGCTCTGCTTGCCAGCAGAAGTATCAGCCAAACAGTCTTCCACCCTTGCTGTTTACCCAGGAACCCATCCTCGTTCTATAGTGTTTCTAAATATAATTCACAAACCCCTTGGACTCTGGGAGGTGGGAAGTGCAACAGAAGAATGAGAAAAATGAGCAATTGAAGACCACAATGAGATTATTTCTTTTTTTAGGGAATAAGACCCAGGTCTAATATTTTAATTAGTCTTTAATTTTAGTTAGTAGTCTTTAGACCTCTTGAAGAAGTTTTGTTGTTCTATGGCTGACAGACAATGAGATCAACAGGAACAACTTTGTGTGCAGATGTAAAATGTTTCACAGATTGCTGCTTAGGCACAGACATGGCATTAAGCAGTATTCCAAAGTGAAATCTGTAACTTTGCATTTCAATAAATAAAATCCTACCTATTCAGGTAAATCTTAACATGACAGAAGTCATTAAGTTTCTCAGGAGTCATTAGTGTTCCCCAAGGAGATGCTGTAAGAGTTTTGTTAGTAATTATTTTTGCAGTGCTATCACTGGAACTTCACAGACAGAAGACACAACGAACCTGTGTAATACATTAGTTAATACAAGCTGTAACATGTTCAAGTGCAATCCACACGGAAAAGACAAAAGGTTATGTCAAAACATTTCATCATTGTTCCCCCAAGTAACAATACAATTCCGTATGTCCCAGAGCATGTTTGCAACAATGCATCTACACAGAGAGTTCAACCCACGCTAAATCTCAAACTTTTCTTCACACACCCTCCATAAAAGCTTTAAGTCTTAATTCACAGAGCTTGCTTTCTTGACTGCTGGGAATACTAAACCAAAATTCAGCACCGGGGCTCCTTCCACATCATGGAAGGTAAATGCAAAAAGTAGCCAGACTTGAATCCCAAGCAGGAATTTCTACTTGCATTTGCTCATTTGAAAAATCAGTTCCAAAAGTAAAACCTACCTAAATTAACAATTTTACCTCCCGTCCTTCTTCTCTAACAGACCCAAACTCCAGCCTTTCATCTGAAAGGTTCACCATACTCTAGTAGATTGCCTCCCTCTTTACATCCACTGACAGTTAATTTTAGTTCACCCAGTTATTTCAAGTTGGCCGGAATGTCTCATCAGACATCCATTTAAAATAGCAGAATTACAGAGTGACACATAGTGGGCTGTAATTGAAAGAGCCAATGGAGAATCCCACAATTAAATAGGAGAAATACCTAGGAAGAAGCAGAGTTTGACAATAGTTATTTTTGTCAAAGCATCATATTTGAAACAGTGGAAAAGACAGTGTCCTTGGTGCTGAGAAACCTGTCCTTCCTGCCAAGAGGGAATTGTAACTTCCCTATCCTACAAGCGGAGTTCTGCAACGACCTCCACAGACCAAGCTGCTCTTAGAGCCTGGTCAATATTCAGAGTCATCCATTGGCACAGGGGCAGTTCCAACACAATGTTCTCATTAGCAGAACAGCAGCACAGACAGCTCCCTGTGAACACTGGGGTATGATGTATGGCCAAAAGCACATTGCTGAAATAAACCTCAAACCTACCTAGCAGTGCCTGGGCTAAGTGATTAACCTTCAGGATGGAGAACAGAGCGAACTTAATCCTGGAAAGGCACGAGATATCTCTCCTGTGACATCTCTGCCCTGCCTTCGCACATCCCACTCTCTTAGGGGGCACAGGGGTTGCAGGAGAAGCCCTGAAGAAAAGGGAGCTGCTCTGCCTACACGGAACCCACCCTTTTATCACAGGGTATCCTCAGGTTCCTAGGAAAGGCACCTTGCAGTTCTGCAGTTGTTTCCCCTGTCCAGCAGCACTTTCTCCCTACCCCTGGAGGAAGAACAAGATACTCAGATCTTTTGAAAGGGCAGAGAGGTAAGAGAAAAGGCAGGTCTGCGGTATCTGCTAAAGTGAACTTCCTCAGTTTCCCCATATATAAGGAAGGAACAGTCAGAACTGCAAATTTCCCTTTATATCATTTCCAGTACCTAGCCAAGAGATAGTTGATGGGATTTCCTGAACATGAGCAAGAAGCAGTACCAGCTCCATGTGGACACACAGACAACAAAGGCCTCTTTGCCCTCACTGTTTGCTGCAGACAGGGGACACACTTCTCACACAGGCCTAAGACAGCGTGTGACTGCACCCGCAGGTGTCACTGTATGTGAAGCCAACACCTACCTCGAGTTTGGAACAAGGCACTGAGCTTCAGCCAGAAAAGCTTGCTCTCTTGGGTCTTTGTATGCAAAGGAATATTTGCTCTCAGCAGTCAAACATGTACACATGCAGCAGCACCAGAACGGATCTGATGCTCACAGACTAATAACAGGTTTAAAACCCTGCAGTTTTTCCTACTGGAAGCCTCGCATTGTGGAACAGCTTGAACTGCTGTTAGGGGAAAATATCTACTGTTTTACAGTAATTTGAGTTGCAGTGAAGGGTATTTTTCACTCTGGTCTCTTTAACAGTCTCTATACAAAGTGCCAAAGCTTGTCTTAAGCCTGCTATTTACCGGAGTGAAAAGATTCCCAGGTATGAGGAAAATGCAATATTATCTGTTATAGATCAAAAAATAATAATGCTTGTGATAGGATACAATTTTTTATTTTCACATATTTAAGTCTATATATTGTCTAGTATTGTTTCACCATTGTCTCATCATCAAGATTAACATTAAATCAAACAATGAATTATTCATGAGGTGTGAATAAATGGAATTAGCTTTTCTAGCATTCACTCTGTAAATCGCATCTTCTGGATAAATGCCTTTTTTTTTTTTTTTAATGTCTGAACACTAGAAATAATGACCTGGCTTGCAGCCTTGCTAGATTAGCTCTTGTTAGGGTGATATTTTTAGATGAACATAGGTCTCATCAACCAAGAGATGTCAGGTCTGCTATCATTCCTGTCAGCTTCCTAACTTCCAACAGTTTCCCTCTCCATCCCTAAACTCTACCTTCACCCCTAGCAGCCATGGTACCTGGAGCTCAGATGATTTGTTGAGCTTGACTCATTATCTACTGTGTTGTAACAGCAGTTAGAAACTGAATGACATTCAATTAAAATGATATTAGCAGCTCAGGAGTGATTTTGTTTAATTTACTCCTACTCAGATGTAAAAACATTAGTGACTTTTTTAATTGGACCTCATAATGTCTAACTCCTACTCAAATGCAATGAAATTAAAGACTTTGGTGGCTAAATACCGCTTAATTTACTCCTACCCATCTATAATGACATTAAAGATGCTTTAGGGTAGATATTGTTTCCAATCATTTATATTCAAAAGAAATCTGAGCTTATAGGTACTATTATTGAGCATATAATAAAATCACACAAGAAATTTATCTATACAGTAGGGGATAGTTGGCTACAAGTAATATTAAAAAGTAATCATTCATTTTTAATGCAAGGATATTAAAAAGTAATGTTAAACACAAGAATTTGTGAAGTTTTCTGTTCTTCACAGCCTCTTCAAGGGCACAATCCTTTCCTTTTTTAATTCAGTGTGTGATTTTAGATGAAACATTTTTATTAAACTGCACATGGTTTTTTTGAACGGTATTTATATGATAAATCCAAGGCTGACTTTCATCATGGCTGGGATGGACAGCCAAGGCACTTTTCAGCGATGGGGTTCACTCTGTAACTGTGCGTAACAGTTTAATGCTTTCTTCTGAAGTTCAAACATCTTAGAGGAGGATGGGGTTCACACACTACATCACCTCCCCTTTAAATATGACTTGATCTACACTGAGTTAATGCCTTTTGAATCTAATACAAGTACCTGGCCCGTGTTTTGTAGTGTCAATAAGGCTGAACCATCAGATCCTTCATGTCTCTTTTACTCACACAAAAATTCCACTGATTTGGCCTCTGGCACATTCCTCTCTTCCCCTTTCCAGCCTTAAAAACCAAAATAGCTATCAAAAATACCTTCCTTCACTTAGATAAACTTCTAATTACTGAAATGAAAAGCATTTACCAAATTTCACTTATGCTTGTGTTACAAAGACAAGCTGTGCAGATGACAGATTTGAGATGGAAGAACAAGATCTCTGGTTTAATCTTGTGCTCGCATCTAGTGTGTGGCTACAGAGACATTCAAACGGAAGAGCCTGTTCCGGGTAACCGGCACAACCCACTGCCAAGGCAGAGAGAAGATACTTCTCTTCTTCCATCTTTGGGATACGCAGCCAAAGTGTATCCTTGTCCTGCTGAGCAGTGGGTGGTTCAGCGACTGTCTTTCACCCTGCTTTTCAAGTGATGGTACCTTATAACAGCTTCCCAACCCAAATGGAACATGGTCCCTTCGGCTCTTAACAGCAAAGCCCATCAGGAACCGTGATCCCCGACTCGTTTTCCGATTCTGAAGCACGAGCCAGTGCATAACTTCTGTCGCAAACTAGTTTAAAATAATGCCTTAGTTTATAATACTTGATAATAATTGCAAGGTTTCACCGTAAAAATCTGGTTTAATCCAAATCATTTGCATGCAATTTTGTAATTCTTTCCACTCGAATCTGGAATTTGGACATGGAAGATTTAGAATAATTTTTCCCTGGGCACGGGCTTGCAAGGGGTTAGTTAAGCAGCGTGGGCTTGAAATGCTAAGGAGCTTCAACATTATCTTGGAGAGTTCATAGCAACATTAGTAACTACATAAGCACCTAAAGTTAAGCCACCAACTAATGCAACTGGCCAAGGTGTGCCATTCCAGGATCACTGAAGTCTGAAACATATACAAAAAGTACACAAGGACTTCTATTTGGCTTTATATTAAATATTAATATAAATTATTTATATTAAAGGAATCATTAACAGAATACATTTTAAATACCTTGCACATATAATGAAAATTACTATCATCAATTCAGGTGTGAAAAGACAAATTTCAAGATTCATGCCCAAGTACATGTTTGTCTGCACAGGAAGCATTTCACGGTGCAGCACAGTAAAGCACAGATTTAATTGTAGTTTTTTCTGTACTCGCCCCAAAGCCAGAAGCATTTTTGAAGTTAAGGATATTGTGGCAGGATGAAGTTCTTTAACGGACTGAGACTTAAATGCCTACACTGGGCAAAGATGCTTTATATCAAGAAGACACAATATTAGAAAGAGCAAGAGAGAATATACATCTTCAGCAAGGAAAAAAGAAATCTGTATAATTGTCTTTTTCTAAGATGGGCACCTAAGATGGTCAAATCTAAATTGCCAATTACCCTCCATCTAGTTCCCCTGCTCCAGTAACATGTCCTACCTACAAGATCACTTCCCATGGAACGCAACCCTCACCAACCACAGGAAAGGGCAGTCCAGAATGGGCTTAAGAACATCAACTCCTTATCACCACACTGCTGATCAGGTAATCCCATTTAATCTTGATGATGTAACCCCAACACATTTACAAGGCACCCTAATTCTCTGTAATGGGTTCTTGACTCATTATATGGAGCACTTAAACAGCCTATGTCTGCTCCTGTCTAACCTCATTTTATAAATCTGTTATTTAACATATGCACTAACAAACCTCATATTTTCTAGCTTTCTGGAAAAAAGAAAACTTCCTTTGTCAACATCTATTTCTATCACCTCAGCTAAAGGAGATGTTTCTGTTGCAGCTAATTCAAAATTGTTTCGGGAAAGAGAAAGATCCTCTCTAATTTCCATGGTGGAAATTTTAATAAACAGCACCCTCAAGAGGATTAGAACTCACTTCCTTTACTGTTTGGGTAAAAAGGAAAAAAAAAAAAAAAAGAAAAGGAAAGAAAAAAAATCAGTTGCTAAGCTACCACTTTTGAATACAGCCAGAATAATTTCCAAGGGTTATTTAAGGTGTTTAACTACAGAACAGATACTGGAATCCGGGTGTGCACCAATACCCCCGTCACAAGTGGTGGTGGCCCTGAGGCATCTGCACAGTTCAGTGTGAGGCTGAGGCTCCCCCAGATCAAATAGGCAATCAGTCCCCACTATGGGGTGATCCTTGGAGGAGGGGACTTCGGACAGGGATGAGAAGATAAGCAGCTTTGGGGCTTCCCGTTGCTCTGCACATTTGGGCAAGCCCTCGTGAGAAAAGCTAATGCCCAGACCATTCTCCTGTTTTGTTCTGAGGGTGAGGAGTCCCATGGCCAGCCTGGCTTGTGGGACACCTGGAATGTTTCCTTACAGTACAACAGCATGAAACCCTGCCACATCCCAGGGCCACTTGGGAAGGAAGCACAGCAGCTGTACCTCACTCTGGGTAACGGGAGGGCTAATTGGAACTAGGGACACACCGCCAGTGCCCTTCTTCTCCAGGATGGGCAGGAGGTCTGTGGGCAGCTGCCAGGAACGTTACAGCCCCTGCCCCCTGTAAAGCTCAGCCTGAGCCAAGTCATCTTCAGAGCCTTGAAGGAGAGCAACTCGTGTGAAATGCCTGTATCTAGCAGTGAAGAGACCTTAAAAATCGCGTTTCGGAACAGAAATCGGATGTGCTGAGGACAACCACAGTTTGCACAGCATCAGAAAAGTCACTCTGGTGCTTCATTCTACCATACGATGGGGCGTACATATTTTCTTCGCAGAACTAACACCATCCAGATGTCTCTTCCCTCTTCCACTCATTCTTTCCAACTGAACACGTATCACATCAATACCACTAAAACTGATTTGCCGGCTTTCCAGTGCTAAATTCCCTGGAAAGGAAGACTTCCAAGAATACCAGAACACTCAATGTTAAATACAGCTGTCATTTACAGAGTGAATAAATCTGATTCCCATTTGGATGTTTCTCTCCAATGTGTTGACAATGCTCAGGTACTGGAAAATTTTGATCTTTGATCAGAAGTTTAAAAATAATCTTGAAAAAATAATATAAAACCTTGAGCATGAAAAGACAGTTAGATAATTCAGAGAAATTCTTTTACACTTAATTTAGTAAACTGACTTTCAAAGAAAATATGCTGGGTTCTCACTGCTGCAAAATTGCACTTAGTTTGATGTACTGGCAAATGCTGTTATTTGGCCCTTTTGTTTGAATTATGAGCATTTTCTTTGCGCTTATCAATTTTCAGGAAAATTTTTACATGTAAAAGAAGATATCCTTGCCTTCTAAAAACTCACTGTGATCTAGGGAAGCCTAAGCAAGGAGAGCCTTCTCAAGGGTAGCCAGATTCATGCCTAATGTTGTTCCAGAAGAGTGTAAATTCCTAGACGTGGAGTACCCAGCCAGATACAGATGTGACTGGGACTGTCAGAGAGCACATTTCATCCAACTGCCAAAAGGAAGTTGCTTTTTCAATTCAGAAGTGTTTTCACAGTTGCACTTCTGTATGAAGAACTATTTTTAAATTACTTTTTTAAAGCTTTTTTTTTTTTAATCTAGTTGCTTTTACTAAAGCTAGACATGAGATGATCCATGTATACCGAAGAGAACTTGGGCAGAAACAACACTCATCTGATCATTATTCCCTGGAACAACAATAAACAGCTGCTTATCTGTGATCGTGCTACTTGGCTGTAGCATTAACTTAGATATCAAAACTTTCAAGATCCACATTACTGTAAGCACCACAAATTATCTGTTATACAGACATGAATGGCTCTGCTCCCACCATTCTGAGATAATTCATTTCCTCTCCTTCTCCCAAGTTTTACCGCCCTTTCTTGGCATGTCTGGCCAATTTTCTGACATGAAAGCCTTACTCCAACATACCGATTGCTTGCTTAACTTGCCACGTACGGCAATTTTGGTTAATTATTTTAAAATCCATATATATACACATCTCTCTATGTATAGGCTCCATATGAATAAGAGAGGCTAACATGTAGCAATTACCTCCATCTTCTAATTGCTTTACTAATTTTATTTGAGGTAAAAATAGGTAGGAAATTTTTGCATAGCTGTTAATTAAGATTTATTTTTCACCCTTACAAAGTAGTATGACATACTGGTGTAGAAATACAGCCTAACCTACATTTCACACTCAGCCATATTCCTTTTTATGCTGTAGTTAACAAAGGTGTTCATGAATCAGCTGAAAATCTCAATTCATAGCTGGATGACACTTTTCTTCAACTAACAACAATCCTTAGTTACAAATGCCAAACAGGAAAAGCACATCTGTGAAAAACAAGCCTCTTAAACTGAACGAATGAATAACAATGATGTGTGGGTTGTGCTTTCTATGCAGCAAACTCTGGGAAGACCTTTCTGTGAACAGCTATCTGATAACAATTGGAGACGCTTTGGTGTTCCTACTCGCCTCCCACAGCCCTTTGTATCAGCAGCTCAGCAGAGAGAGTCTGACAGCAAGATTCCTTTGTCGTTTGAAATCTCAGGTACTGTAACTCAGCTCAGTGCTGCACAAAAGAGTGCCACTGAGTGGCTGTGTTTCTAGAGAAGAGAGGAATTTCTCAATGGCTGGCTCCGGGTGTGCGGTGCAAATTGTTACCCACGACTTATGCCAACGAACCGCTCTCTGCTAAGCAACCTTCCATCACCCACATTTACACACAGCAGCACCCACATTTCCAAATAACCAAGCTAAAGCCCTACAGCACCTACCTAAAGCCCTAGCTGTGCTGTACACATGGACCTGTCCTGCATGCGGCTCCTCTCCCAGCGAGCTGCAAGGCTGAGCAGAGCAAACCACCTGTGCTTAAGGCACCATTAAGTTCTCTGATACCATCCAGAAAACCATAATGCCCAAGTCTATAAAAATGGAAACTCCAAACTGAACAAAGTCCATCTACATATGCAGATCTTAGTGTAAGAGGCATTTCCCAATCATTCTCACAAGCTCACCAGAGACATTGGATCTGAATATAAAAATACAGAAGCACCAACATGAGCAAATAATTCTCAACTTGGAATCTGCAGTTGGCCATAGACAATCCTCCCTCCCTTTTTTGCACCCAAAATATTAAGGAATAACTAAAAGCATTTGCAACACTTCATTCATTGTATTAGAAACGGCTGCAGAGAGAAAGGACAAAGACAATAGCACTAGCAAATTCATACTTTCCTCTTTTTCCTCAAGCCCCACACCAATATTTACATAACCCAGCAACAAAAAACCCAAGGAAAAGTCAGAGTTCATTCCTGAAAGAAACCCCCTCTGAATGCGAAAGGCAGACCTCCCGAGCCCAGAAGAGCAGATTGAAGCCATGAAAAGCTTCTTGCATCAAGAATAGGGCCACACATTTTAGATAGATGTAACAAACACTTTTAGTTTTGCCGAAAGTTCTCTTCCATCTCAGCAGAAGGCAAGTTCTCAAACACTTCAATGACATGAGAAACAGGCTCTGATCTGCTCACTTTCCTTCTTGCCAAAACCGGCTACAATTTTCCAAGTACGTAAGATCATTTTTCCCAGCCACTTAAAATCCCAGTCACTGGAATCAGAGCCTGACAACAGTTAATTTATTTGGACTCCTTCTACCTCATCAACATGCTAGAGCTCCAGGCTGTAGCATAATCTCAGCATTTTTCTCTCCTGAAAAACAGATGCTACTAGGAGGAAATAACTTTATGCGCTGCAACAATTGTCACATTCCCAAAGACAACTTCTTCTCATCCCTTACATCAAAAAAAACCTACCAAAATAGAATCTTTCTGTAGACTCTTAGGAGTTCCCATCCATGGCTTTCCATGCCTACACTTGACACCATTTGCCCAGCTATAACTAAAGGTGCAAAAGGGAAACACTGTTGAAAGTCACCAAATCTCTGATGGGCCTATCTGAAATCTGTAAATATGAAGGAAAAAGACTGGGAATGTATGTTAAATTCAATGCGCTATTATAGTGATGAATTGCAGCACGTAAAAGTCAAAGCACAAGTCTCTGGGGTACAACCCCCCTGTTCTGTTCCTACTGCCTGTACAAGGGACACTTGCACCCTGTGCTTCCGATTTCCCCACCTGTAAAAATGTGAATAAATAACTGCTGGACAGAGATGCTTCAACATCCATTGGCTTAGCATTTGCAAGCCTTTACAGCTCCTAGGCTAGAGAGCACTCACAAAAGCTGAAAGTAACATTAGTTTAGATCATATTTTCTGCATTTTTTTTGTCCTCTCGTTCTTAATTTTGAAGGACAACAGCAATTGCGGGTCATCCATTTAGGCTTATCCTAAAGTCATTATTTGTTATGATGCTGTTCCTGCCTTCAGCTATGAAGAAAATGACTATCCCTACCCCCTCACAGGCAGGATTAACAACCACAGAAAATGAGTTATGGTTAGTCTAACTGACAGGAGCTCAGAAGCAAATTTGTTTTCAAAAGTCCACCTAAGCACAGGAGGGAATCCTGCACCCTGTGTTTTCTGCATTCTTCCTCTCAGCTACGTAAAGAAAGCTCACAATGTGTTTTTCTTCATCACCAGTCTGCACACTCGAGATGTACACCGAGACCTAGCTGTGCCAAAGGCAGTATGTGAACTGAAAGGTCTGAAATCAGTGGTGCCATGCAATATAGAATCTGAGCACTCACATCAAGTTGTTTTTCGCAGAAAGAATGTATTCAAAATGTTGTCAGTACGGGTGGATCGTTTTATTTATAGGTGGAATAGTCATTGTTTTACTTATGTGTCCGTCAATCTCCAAGTAAGCAGGCTCCTTGTAGTGTTTAGTGAGACTGTTTACAAATACAACTACAATTTGTACCAAATTTGTAGTAACCAGCCTCATAATTTTCCCTTCAATCCATAGTTTCACCTTTCTTAGCAGAACGGGTGCCAAATGGAGCTGCATAGACTTATTTTGGCTGTATTGAGTTTAGGAGAGTCATAGATCCTGGCCTGTTTGTAATGCCCTTCATCAGCAGATTGATGGGCACACTCTTCCACATTGCTCAGAACTAAGCTGTAACCCAAGGACCCTGAGACTGCTGTCAGCTTTGACCCACAGGACACTACTGAAAAAGCATCCTTGAATCAGCTGAAGACAAGACATTGTGGGATTAAAATATAGACTGGATCCCAATATGCTGCACAGTGCTTAACACCACACAGCAGTGATCTCCAAGCAGCCTCCCAAAGTGGTAATAATTCAAGTTTAGGGATCAGCGTACAGTTTCCAACCAAATATACTTCAAAATCACAAGCCATGTTAAAAACCACATGGCACCTCTGCTCTGAAATTATTTTCAGGACATCTGGTATTTTGAAGTTGTTGTAGTGTAAAAATGTACTTACCTAGCTGCAGTGAAACAAAATCACAGTGTTCTCCCTGATTCATAGTAATTGATAAATGAAAACCAAAGAAATTAAATTCTCCCCAAAAGCAAGAGAAGATATGAGGCCAGTAACAGATGTATAACAGCTGCAGCTTTTCCCCCCGGGGCCCCCAGGACACGCTGCAAGTGCTCTCAGTGCCATATAGAATGAGTGGCACGCGCACCACCAGTCGCTGGGAACGTTGAGGATGGTGCCGGTGAAGGACACATGTGCTGACCTGTGCTGTGTCCAGCCCCGAGTGCAAGCACACACACAACCACCGAGGGGCCACGTGTGCACTCCTGCCACTCTGAACAGCCCCACTACGATCCATGGCACAACATACAGATTTTCTCAGGCAGATCCAGGCTGTGGGATCGGTGCCTTAGTTGTTTCTTGCCACAAATACCAAGAAAACAATGACAAATCAAAGTTTACCTGGAGAACATGTCCTGATCTTCCTTTGTGAGCTGAAGCCTAAGGATTCAACTTTGGTTTGTTGTTTTTTTTTTTTTAATCTAGAAAGTCTTTATATGTTTAATAAAATACTTATGAGAATGAACTGAAGTCTTACTGTTTTCAATATCTCCTCTACCAAACTGGAGGAGATGCTTTGCTAGATTAGATCACGTTACCTTTGCATATTAAAAAAGTAGATGGAAATACTGACTTACATTTATTTTAATACAATTGTGTAATTTGAGGTTTATAGAGCCATGCATAAAGCATTTGTTATTCCACCTTTAACAAAACTGATCCATTAACTCCGACAATATTTTTTGTACATAGTTTGCTACAAAAGCATGAAGACATGTTATGAATCATTCTGGCATTATGAGAGTTAATAGAATACTATATATTTTTCAGGATTATTAATATTTAGTGTCGTTCAGTAAATTAATAAATCAAGTTTAACTAAGGTTAAAAATATCTGATGATACAGTACATAGATGATCGTAAATGTATATTAATGAAGCTTTACACAATTGACTGGGTATCTTTTCGTTAATCACTCACAAAACCATGCCAAACATATATCAAAGACTTCAGCTCCTTTTTCATCCAATCTTCCGACATTTCATTATTACGGTTACCTGATTAATGGATGCAATAATATATGTGGCATGATATGATATGTTCACATTAAATTTTAATCAAATATTACTAAATTCAGAAAACATTAAGTAAATCATGACTGATGAGGCAATATTGCTGTACTGTCATATTGATGGTTAGAGAAACTCACTATGGAGAGTTACAGATTAAGGAAGAGAAGTAAATCTTATGAGGAAATAGAAGTATCTCAAGTTTAACTAGTTGGTTCTTTCAAAATTGCCTTCCAGCCAAAGGCTGAATATTAGATCCATCAAAAGTATTCCACTGTCTGTAACTGATATGAATGTTTTGTTTTCTTCTGCTGCAAGTTGTCTCGTTCTTTAAAAAGCATGAATTAACATATACTCTGCACAAGGGCCTGTCCCAGATGATGATGGCCTGGGTAGCGAAAAGAAATGTAGGCTGGGAAAAATTAGCCCAGTTTATTTAAAACCTTGCCATGCCCTGAGCAGCAGGGTGTGCACGGAACACACTTGGTCTGCTCATTTTCACCCGAATTACACTATCGTTACTTTGCAGAAGGTGGGCAGGGAGATAGATGGGGGCTACTGCTCACAGCCTGGGTCTGCAAATGTAAGACGGTTTCATTCTGGAACACCAGAGAATGTGCCTCTACTGCTGCAGACAGCAGCTTTGTTTTCAGCTTTAACATAGCGTGTTCATCTGAAAATTTGGAACTCATATTTAGCAATAATTCTGTATTGCACTTTTAACTGGCAGCAAGGAAATAAAACACTGAACCCGATTTTTACTGCTGTGTTTGAAAGACAGCTAATTGTATTCGTCTACTTACATTTCCTGTTCTAGTGAAATTTCAGATGGGATGTGCTTCTGTTGTCCTCTGCCTGCCTTGGACATCCATCTCCCCCTCCCCTCCCTCCTGTAACTGAAAGATTCATCTTATAATTTTATATAGTTTTTTAAAAAGCAGTATTCTTCTTTATAACAAAGAAGTTATTTACCCAGAGGAAACCTCCATCTTATGAGATCAGATGACCCTTCAGAAGCTAAACAACGAATCCCAAAAACCTATAGGGGAGGAAGTACTAGCTAAAAGCCTGCAACAAAACAATTCGGTCTGCTCTGAAAAAAAGCTTATTCCAAAGAATTTAGAACTCTTAGAAACAGACATTCTGAGGTGCTAATTCTAAACATTCAGTCTTGTAATCTATGACTATGCTTGCATAGAATTTCAGCCCCATGGGACAGACAAAACTGGTCTCTTCTTTCATTTGTTTATACCTTATAAACAGATATTAAGATAGTCTTGTCATATGACCATCTTTTTGATAGACTCTGATGCCAAGATATCAGATGTTACTGGATCTTATTTTGAGCATGTGAAGTAGTGTACAAGTCCTGCTTAACTGCATAATTAATTGTATTCAAAAATGCGTGCATTGCGTAGTACTTGCCATGAGACCTTTCCAAAGTCTCTTGGCTTCTTCATGTCCTGGTCTTACTTGCAATCCCGTTTCTTGTTTTGAAGGATTATAAGGGGTGTAAAGCTCTGCATTATGTGGACGTGGTTACCAGCATGGGAAATCACAGTACCTGTGCACTCCAAATAAATACTACTCAACTCTGCAGCTATACCCTGCATATTAAGAGCAATAAATATTTAATGTGCTTAGCTGGAATTTCTGAAATTTTTTTGACAACTTGCTTTTTGCTAGAAGTCATTCCATATAAAGTGTTTCAAGGGAAAGCATAGGAATAATAAGGGCAGAAAAGAAAATTAAAATGCTTAAATGCATACAACTAAATTAAGGACCAACTGGGAAGCAGCACTGAGTACTCGGTAGCTCAGTTGGTTTCTTACTGGTTAGATCAATGGCACAAGGATTTCAGTTAAACACCTTCTCGCTGTAAAAGTGGGTTTGGAATTTTTTAAGTGTGACTGGCTCATAAAACCTAATGCGAACAGTTATGAGAGTAATTAAAGCAAATCACTACGTTATCTTCCTCCATACCCAGATAAGTTTTGTACAGTTACAAGATTAAAAAGCACAAAATTCCTGTGAGTGTAAGACCTAATAAAAATGGAAGAATACATCCAAACCCACAGCTCTTACCTCAGGCAAACTCCCACTGGTGTTGGCACCTCATGCGATGCAGAGAAGAGTGCAGACACTTCAAACAAAATTGCCTGGAAAGGTTTGATTCACTCTCACTTGATTAATTGAGTGAGTATATTATAAGTCAGTCTTGCAGCTCTTGCTTTTCTCAGGAATGGAAACATACTGGGAAGAAAAAAAAAAAAAAAAGGAGGTAACTCAAGGTCCTCAGTAAATTTTAGATCACAGAGCATGATGTTATGTCTCAGGCCTCCAAAAATCTGCTGGCTTCCACTAGAATCCTCTGCTAAAAACAAGATTCAGCTTTTAACGACCCAACATAGCCTTGTAGTCTACAGCATTGTGTCAAATACCAGACATCTTGTCAGAAAATCAACCTCAAATGGGCCTATTTCTTTGCGGTACAGTCTCAGAGGAGAAAGACAAAAGAATCCAGAAAATTTTTGACTGAGTACTCAGGATGTGTGATGTTCACCGGATTTTGGTGGAGAGGCAGTTTGTATGAGCAAGGAAGGGAATAATGTTCGTTCCAGAGAAACACAGCTGTGGAGTTAGGATAAGAGAGCCAGTTTGGAAAAAGAGAAAGAAATCAGTGCTAGTGATGCAAGAACAGGACTTTCATATCCGTTAGCAAAGTAAAGCTGCTAAACAAACCTACTTTTGTCCAAGCTTTTTAAATCCCAGAAACCAAAGCTGAAGGGTCTTTTATGTTTGTGGATAGGGCCAGCTGAGAGAAGCATTATTCAGCTGCCAGTGGCAGCATTTAGGAAGGTAGTAACAGAGGCAATGATGCAGCGCTGGGCCTTTCAAAGATGAGTGTGAGTGGAGCAGCAGGTCGGAGATGGGGAAGTAGGGGCAGGCCTGGGGGTTATGAGTGAGAGGGGATTTGTGGCAAGGGTGGGAAAGTGATGAAAGGGAGGGTGGTGGCTTTACAGTAGAGCTGTAGGAGAGAACACATTAAAAAAAGTTAGGAAGAGACTTTGGGCAATGGAACATGTGTGAAAACCATGGAAATCCTCACATACCCAAGTTTGATTTCTCCTCACTTTCAGACAGCCAGCTCTTTTTGACCCCCAATTTTGCTGGCAGAAATACATCAGCCCTAGTCAATAAAAAGGAAAGAGTCAGTATATCAACTGCTCATCATTATGCTCTCCCAAAATACTGAAAACAGGGAAACTGCTGCTCAGCTTAATACTGAGGGCTTATAAAAACAAAGACAAGCCAAGCTTTCCTGGTATCTTGCACCTGGACAAAGTAATGCAAAGGAATACTACTTAGCCTTTCACCATTCCCACCAACTCCTTTACCTAAATTAGTTGTTCTGAGCAAAGAAATCACACTATAAATATAATTAGTTACTTGGAACCTGATCTAAAGCCTAATGAAATCAGCATAAAGCTTACAGAGAGAACGAGCTATAAAGAAAATATTAGTTTGATTGCTGTGGGCAAAACTACTTTCAGATCTAAGCAGAGAATTTAGCTATTTTATTCTGCAAGCAATGAGAAAATATCTTCTTGATTCTGAAACTAAAATAAGAGATCTAATTAATTCTAGAGCACCACAGTCATATACATTACTTCTTAGTATGCAGGAATCTAGTAGTTTCTTTTTTAAACAGCAATATTTAAAAATGCATTTAATTTAAATGGCTGTGGTTCCTCTTTTCAGTAAACACATGTGAAGGCATACATTGTGTTTAAATATAATAAATACAGCTAAAATCATGCATCTGGGTCAATCCTCTGCATGTAATCAGGATTATGAAAATTTAGTTTTTCTTATCTTTCTCAATAAATGGTCTATGTACAGACGAGTGGAAATTTATTCAGACATGGTCTTGGTTGTGTTCTTGTTTTTTAACTCACCAGTTCTTTCTTCCCTGCAAATCTGACTGATTTCAAATTCTATCAGTTGCTCTGGTAGCTAAGGAAAGTGCCAAACTGTGGTTGCTGTGCTGAAGTTCTTTCAGAGACAAAACTCCCATGCCAAGGCATTGTAATTACAAGTTTTATGCCCATTTTAATGACTCACTCTTTTGGTTCTGACTGCCGACCACGTGTAATTATAAAGCAAAGGTCACAGAGGACCTTGAGAAGGCAAAATCCAAGTAGACACAAAAGCGGGAAAGGCGACGGGAGAAGGTTTTCCTTTAGTTTCCACCTTCTCCAGGATTTCCCTATCCTGAGCCTCCCAGGTCTCTGAATGAAGTTCCTTCAGCCCCAGTTGTCAAAGCCCTCCTTCATCCACTGCCTTGCCCACAGCTCCTCTCAGGCATTCCCCAGAGGCAACCCAAAGAGGCAGGGCACATCCAGGGGGAGACCCTGAAATCCGGTTATTCTGAAAAATCTGACAAGTGGAAGGAGGCCCATCAGCCTGATGGCTCTGCACATGTGGGGTGGGAAATAAATTGTCAGAGGCATAGGGGAATCCCTTTTGTTTCAAAAGTGCTTCTTCAAAGAAACAGACATCCCCGTCTCTCTTTGAGGAAGGCGCTGTGTGGGAGGCTCTGTGGGCCCTCCTACAATGCCATGACTGAGAAGCCTGTCTTTAACTGGAGCTTCGCTGAAAATGCACAGTCCAGATAAAATGCAGAGGCACAAAGAGTAAATAAAGAAGTAGTCAATGCTAAGCAAAGTGTGGGCCGAGGAATTCTGCCTCCTAAGGAGGTGACAGTCAAATGAAGCTGGCTCATCATGTGTGTCAAAAGCAGCATCAGACAGGTAAATAGCAATTCTACACTTCCCTCCTACTCTAAAATTCCACCCTTAAAACACAGGGTATTTTAGGAAGCTTCCTGCTGACAGGCACATCCTGCCCAGAATTACATTTTAATAGTTCTTCTTTTAGACAAACATTTAATTTATACTTATACAGTCAACACGCTATTCCCATGCAGTCCCTCGGGAGGAGCAAAACATGCAAAACACACAAAGGGTGGTAATGAAAAGAAATAATCATTCTTTGCTCATTGATGAGTTTGCAGATAATGGAGTAGAATATTTACTATGGTTCTGTTTTCTCTGGAGGGCAACTTGTTATCTCTTAGATAAAACTCTGTAGACGCTGGCAGAAAGCAGTAGCCATTTTCAGTCCAGTGCAGGGGAGGTTGGCACACCATCTGAAACGAATACGTGACATCCAGCACTCCTGGATCTTGGCATTTTGGACAAAAATCCATAAAGTGTCCCAGAACTATTCTCTGAGTAAAGAAGAACGTCCATACAAATTTAGATTATTTGAACTAGCACTAACATCACTATATCACATTAAAACTAATTTTACACAGATAAGGTTACAGGTTTTACTCGCTTTCTGCAGCCACTTCAGGACGTGGCAACACGATGCCTCTTGAAGGACCAGGGCTCAAGGCTCAATGGTATTTTCACCTTGCTAAAGCCAAAAATTATCACACTTCTACCAGGGTCTACAGTCACTGCCAGCCTTGCTGGAGGAACAGTAACGACCACTGCTGGTTATATGAACAACAGGCACAGTGTAACACACCGACTTGACTCAACAACACAGCTCCTGAAACCTTTATTGTGTTAAAACAAAATTCCTCAGTGCTTTAGCTCCCATTCCACAAGTGGTAAATTGGCCCAGCATCTTCCTTCTTTTTCTGCTAAAGATAATGTGTCTTGAAATGAACATTGACTGTCTCTTAAAACCCAATAAATTAAATTGTCTTTCCAGAGCCAGCAGCAGGAATAATGGAAAACATTTCTCAGAACTAGTTTCTCTGATTTCTAAGAAAGTGTTTGACCTAATGATCTATTTTAGCAAATTGGTATGGCTTATGGATAACTGATAAGCACACAGCAAAAACCAGCTATGCAGCTGCTTGTCACAAGGCAAACGTTTTATGCAAAATTAAAAATTATACACAAACCGATCAGGAATACAGTTTAAACAAATAAATGAGAATCTGCAGTTCCACCACTGATGACGAAAAAGTTAGTAAAATGACTAGAAATAACAGCCTTGGCAGTATGCAATTTAACTGCCAGTGTATCTAAAATCTCATTCTACATAATATTTAGCAAGATCATCAACATTTGCCTCTGGATTAATGCAGTATGGAAAAGGATAATCAGCCAGCTAAGTGTGTAAGATCTGATGCGCAGACGCAAGAGAATCAGTAAATTGTGACACATTAACTCAGCGTAACTTCATTAACAACCAAGCAACCAAGTTTTGTTCTCAACGTAAAGACCTTTGGCAGACTTTTTGCTATCACGGCAGTGCTGGTAAGCGAGAGGGAAAGGCCAGGCAGCACCAGGCTAAGGGTTAGAGAAGGGCCTGTCACTGTGAAGAGGAACAGTGACCCAGTGGGATGGTCAAGAGGGGGGCCATACTCTTAGAGACAAATATTACTTCTTCATGACTGTCTGTTCCTGAGCTAAAATGAAGGAAAACACAATGGTTGGGCACAATAAAACAATTCAATTTTATCTCAAGCTGAGCGTAAGTACTGATAGCAAAGTGCCAAGCATCTTTCTCCTTCACCCAGGCTGACCTACCCCTTCAGCAATTGACACAGGACAACTTCACCTATCTCCAATCAGTGGGCTCCAGATCAAAACCCCTCTGGACTACACAGGATCTGGCTTGGTGATACATAGTTAAACCAAGTGATAGAAGATTTTTGCAAATGAAAACAGGGAACTATCAAGGTATCTTTGGGAAGCTCCTCACCAGAAGAGACTATCTTGTCTAACCACCTGTGTTAGAAGGAAAACTCCCCCCAGCACTCCTGTGTTGCAGAGCTAGTCCCTACAGCCCAGGGATAGCTGAGAGCTATGGCATGTCAGGCCATGTGGGCTCCCCCAGAGACCCACAGACGCCACTCACGTCTGAGGATCGCAGCTACAAAGGGCACAAAGGGAAGTCTGGACTTCCTTTACCTGCTGCTAATTAGCTTTTTTACTTCTTGTTTTCTGGATGTCGCATCTTCAGCCCTACCTTCTACCCTTTTCACCCTCCTTTTTTTTTTCCTTGCCCTCTTTCCCTTTTTAGTCTATTATTACCACGCTCCCGTGAACTCGTGCCATCCTTTCTTGAGAAAGGCACACACAATCCCTTTACTGCACTTTTCTCCTCTGGTCTTCACAACACACAAAGTTGTGTGGATAGGGGTGACCACGACAGCTCATTTGCTTTGCTGGGCTCTCTCCAGGCATTGTGAATAATTAGTCACAGAATCATTAAGGTTGGAAAAGATCATTGAGTCCAATCATTAACCTAACACTGCCAGGTCCACCACTAAACCACGTCCCTAAGCATCACATCTACAAGTTTTTTGAATACTTGAGGGACTGTTGTTCCATCACTGCCCTGGAAAGCCTGTTCCAATGTTCGACAGCCCTTTCAGTGAAGAAATTTTTCCTAATATTAAATCTAAACCTCCCCTGGCGCAACTTGAGGCCGTTTTGTCTTGTCATATCACTTGTCACCTGGGATAATTAACACTACTGTGCTGTTAACATATACATGGCAATTTTGGCACCACTGCCATTGTCACCTGTTTCCATACTCTGCAATTCCTGCAATGAAAAGCCACAAGGAGCCCTGGTGCTTTTACTGCTTTCTGACTGTGCTGGGGGCACTTTTCCCCACAAAAATCCCGCTCTCCCCTCAGCATGGCCCTCCGTGTCTGTCCCTTAAGCCTCTATCTAGAGCTTTTAAAGCGCTTGTTGGTTTCCCAGGGGACAGAAAGCTTTAGTTACAAAGCCTTTTTTATTACCTCACATTTTGATATATTCCCCATCAACAAGCATCCTCTGGAAGAAAGAGCTATCACAGGAACTTGAACTCAGGGGACAACAGCAAGAATACAGCAAAGATTTGAGGAAGATAGTACTCTTGTTAAGACATTTCTAGTCTTCATGCCAGTTTTAAAGCTCCTGTGTGGCAGTGGTCTGGGTGCAGAGCTCTACAGGTCTCAGACTGACAGTCCTTTACGTGTACATCAGACAGGTTCTGGTGCTCAGGTACAACTGCACCACCAACTTCACATGCCAGTTTCAGCCTGATGTTGGCTTACATACATTATTTTTAATCAAATCCACCTGATATTTATTAAAAGATGCAGGGATACCAACTTGACACCGTACAGAATATGACGTAACTTGCACATAACTATTTCTTACTCTTTGAGAGCAACGTCAGGGTGCTGAGGTCGCTTGGTGTGTTCTGCCTGGAGGAGTCTGAGGGGAAACCTCAGTGTGATCGTCAACACCCTCACGAGGGGAAGTGGAGGGGCAGGCACTGATCTCTTCGCTCTGGTTACCAGCGACAGGACTCGAGGGAACGGCACGAAGCTGAGCCGGGGAACCTTTAGGCTGGCTGTCAGGAGAAGGTCCTTCACCCCGAGGGTGGTCGGGCACTGGAGCGGGCTGCCCAGGGCAGTGGTCACAGCACCAAGGCTGACGGAGCTCACGGAGCGTCCGGACGACGCCCTCAGACACAGGGTGCGACTCTTGGGACGTCCGGCGCAGGGCCAGGAGGGGGAATCCTTGTGGGTCCCTTCCAACTCAGGGTACCCTAACACTTCCAAACCAATCCTTTTCTTCCCCCTCTCTCCCTCCCTCCCTTTTGGGGGGCTAACTTTCCCGAGCAGCAGGGAAGGCCATCATAACCCCTCTCTTCACCTCTCCCCTCAGCAGCTCCCCCCGCCCCGCCCCGCCCCGCCCCGCCCGCTCCCCGCGCGGCGCCCGTTGCCCCGGCGACGCGGCGCCGCAAGTCTCGCGAGGCGCGGCGCGGCTCTCGCGGGCGGAAGCGGCCGCCCGTGTTTACGAGGCAGCCGCGCCGGGGCCGGGCCGCGTCCGCC